>JBBPBX010000818.1:80542-113981 GCA_038048925.1 Garcialebias charrua
TATATATATACTGTATATATAAATTTAAAACCTAAAAAAAAAAACTTTTTCATATTGCCCTTAAGGAGTGTTGTGTGAAGATGTTTTAGGATTTATTTTTTATTTTGCTCCCATTTTAGAAAAATGCTGTAACATAATAAAATGTAGCAAAAGGGAAGCGCTGTTGTCACGATCCGTAATACTTTCCAGATGCACTGTACATGTCACAAACACCCAGCTGGACAAATCAAACAAAAAATACCAAGTCATCAGCTGAGTGAATGTGAATTACACAACCAGATGTTTTTATTTCTCCAACCCAATACTGTACTGGAAAAACCTGCATTTTTATGGTGAAGCTCTTCTGGGGAGACAGCAATGTGTTGTGCTCTCATAGTTATTGAATCAAGTGTTTACTTGCGTAATTAAATGTAGATGTTCAACAACCATTAAAATACACCTCTTACCGACAGGTTTTCAATGAACCCAATTAGCTGTAAAACATGTTCCACCATGAACAGAACATTCATCGTTGTCAGAATCTGGGGTGTGTTTGTGCCAAGACTTTGGATCAGTGGTACAGAAGTTGTCTTTTGATCAGAAGACTTGGGGTTTTGTTCAAAGCCCATGCAATGGTCTGATGTGTTCTACTACGGTCCCTAAAATGTCTATTGGTGAGTGATAACTTTCACAGCCCAGTTTAAAGAAATAAGCACACTCACCCTGTCTACCAGTCTCTCCAGCTTGGTCTCGGTCGGGAAGTATTTCCGGATCTTTTCTCGGACCTTGTCACAGAACTCTGTGGTGAAACCCCCTGCAGCCTCCCCCTCTGCTGGCATTGATGAAAAATTATCTAGCAGGTCACCGATGAAATCAGCAGCTGGACCAGAACCGGCGAGGACCAGCCATGGTGTTGCTCTCTTCAGGGACGTGTCTAGTCTCTGAGTCAACAGAACAACAATAGAGATTGCATCTTTTGAAAAAGTTGTGAACTGAAAAGGACGACATCAAACACAACTGACCCTTGAAAACATCTTTAACAGTTTCTGTATGGATGCTAATGTAACAAGCGATACGCCAATGTCCCCGGTCGCTGAGGGATTTGAATAGTGGCTCTTTGTAGTAATCAAGATGAGTGAGTTTTTCTGCACAGGAACTTAACAGGAGATGCAAATAAACCTTAACGTTTGTGGTGCAAGATATTCAAGTAGGTAGAAGTTTCACTGTGGAGAAGAACAGAGGTACCCAACAAAGTTCAGTCTGGTCATCTAGACAGTTTCTCTTTTTGTTGTTGTTGTTGAGACATTTCGTCCTTCATCCAAAAAGACTTCATTAGTCTAAGGAGTCACAACAAACCGAGTCCCACAAGCAGCTCACCCACATAGTGGACCAACCAGTTGGCTGGTGATAAGATGGTTTCTGGGGTCCGTTCTTTCCCCCGTCGACTCCTCTGAGGCAGCCATAGCCAAAGTGGTTCAAAACACCAAAGTTGATGCTCAATAATCCAGGTAGAAATTTCAATAAAGTTCAGCGAGGTCAGTTTATCACCAGCAAACTGGTTGGTCCACTATGTGGGTGTGCTGCTTGTGGGACTCAGTTTGTTGTGCTCCTCAGACTGATGAAGTCCTTTGGATGAAGGACAAAACAAAGAAACCGTCCAGATGAACTGACTGAACAACAGGGTTGACAGCAACACATCCAGTACCAACACTCTGAACACAGGGGTCTCCGGGGGGGGTGCTGAGATGACTTCTCTTCATCCTCCTTACCCACGACTGCAGACAGACTAACAGCTTCAACTTCTTCATGACACAGCTGTGATGGTTCTCATCAGCAACTGTGATAAAACACACTAGAGGGGCAAGGTGAGCCTCCTTGTCAAGGGAAAAGATGAAGGAGATTGTTGTGGGCTTCAGGAGAACACATACACAGCATGCTCCTCTGGGCAATGGTGCTGCTGTGGAGAAGGTGAGCAGCACCAAACTCCTGGGGGTGCAGATCACTGAGGACTTCTACTGGACCAAGAACCTTGCGTTACTCAACAGTGCCTCTATTTCCTCCTCAAATTGAGAAGCACCTGAGCCCCCACCCCCTCATCACCTTCTACAGGGCATTTTGAGCGGCTGTATCACTGTTGAATAATGTTTGTACTGCTTCCTGCTGCAAGGCTCTTACACAGTGAGAGCAGCTGAGAAGATCATTTGTACATTTCTGCTCTCTCTCCAGGACACAACAACACCCGTCTGTCTTGCAAAGCTTTGTGTTGTGTTGTGTGTGATCCCACACACCCATCACACAGCCTACTCAGTTTGCTCCCATCATGAAGGAGACTGTGGAGTCTCTGGTCCAGGACAAGCAGACTCATGGGTAGATTAATCATCCAGGCTGTCAGGAAGCTGAACTCAGTTCCTTCTTTGCCCGTTCATCCAGAAACTATTGATTGAAATACCAACCCCCAAGCCCATTCTCTGTATGTCTTGTACACAAGGAAAACTGACAATAAAGATGACTTGACTTGACTTACCGGTAATTAAATAAATGGCTTATATAGTTTTACATTATTTTTGAGGTTTGCTTGTGAATGGGCTGACACAAATGGTAAATGGACTGTACTTATATAGCACATTTTTATCTTATCAAGACACTCAAAAGTGCTTTACAACACAATCTGTGTCCTCATTTATCCATTCATACAGACTCTACTAGATCTGTACAAAGCTAATTGAACAAATCATTCTAAAGAGACTAATCAGTTCTTTATCACATTCATACACTGACGGGACACACATCAGAGGCAATGCGGGGTTCAGTGTCTTGTCCAGGGACACTTTGGCATGTGACTGTTGATGGATTTGAACTCCCAACTCTTCCATTGGAAGACGACTGCTCTAACCACTCAGCCACAGCCGCCCCAAACATACAAAGTATTTAAACTGCAGTTTGTCTAACTTTTCAAACATCAAAAACATGGAATTTAGTTTAAAAAAAAACGAGATCATGGGAAAAACTAAAAACAAATGCTCAATCATCCAGGTACAAAATCCAATAATGCTCAGTCAGGTCATCTGGACAGTTTCTTTTTTGTGGAAGGATGTTTTGCCCTCTATCAGGAGGGCTGTCCAGATTACCTGACTGAGCATTATTGGATTAAAAACAATTTTATATCACTCTATATTAGTAGGTTTGTTTAGTAGGAATGTACTGGGCATTTTCCATACCTCCAGCATGCTGGCATCTCCTGAGATGAGCATGCAAAGAACTGGGATTTCAATACTGCCACTACCTGTTGTTGGACAAAGATAAGTTTTAATAAGCCATACATTGCAAGAAAGAAAAATAAAATGAAAAACTTTGTTAAGCAACACATTGACAACCCATTATTTCTTGATGAAAAAACATGTCTAACCTTTATGAACACAAAGAAAAATGACAAAAGACTAAAAATCACCTCACCCCAAATGCCTGTGCGCTGATTGGAAATGTAGTCCTCCAGCTTAGAACAAAAAGCTGTCTCGCCCCCCCGCTGACCAACTGTTCCATTGTCCACCAGAAGGAAAGCTTGATAGCTGTTGTCCAAGCAATTGGAGTCATGTGATGAGTTTTGGACATAGTAACGAGCAGGAAAACTCCCCTTCAAACAGACACCAAAATGTTAGCACAGCTGCTATCATCATGCTGAAGTTTTAATGAACCTGACTCCTCCCATCCTCCTGTAGAATGATGCATGGGGTACCTTAGCATTGACCAGCTGCTGCCTGTTGTGGACCAGACCCCAGGGGGCCACACCAACAGCTATGACCTTTTTCTGGGATAGAGCTGTGGCTGCAGCGCCATGGTCTCTCACAGCTTCACCCACACAACGGGACACACCCTCTTTGAGACCCCCTGTAAAAATCCAGGCCCCTGGACAGAAAGTTTGTTACAATATGACATAACTCAACACGTGCAGGACATGCCAAATAAAAAATTTAAAGTTAAAGGAAGAGACTTCTTTTTGAGTGTGCTTACCTGTGCTCTGTGCAGCCCTAACCAACCCTTTTCTCAGGATATCTCTCACCCATGACTTAATCTTTCCTTGACCTTCTCCCCCTACCACTGACACCACCAGGTTGGGCGAGGGCAGACCCCAGTGTGTCGTCATCAGGGTGTAGATGATATGCGGTTGTGTGTCACATGAAAGCCGCAGAAACTAAACAGAACAGAGGTGATAGCTGATGCATTATACTCAGGCATAATGTATGATAAAATACAATAAAATCCCCACATAACCATCCATCCAACCATCCATCTATCCATATCTTGCCTGTGGTTGGATCTTGGGGGGCAACAGGTCCAGGAAGTAAACCCAGGCATTCCTATTTCTAGTGACACTTTTTAGCTCCTACTGGGGTATTCCAAAGTGTTCTCAGAGGGTCAGAGAAGATATATAATCCCTTGAGCGCGATCTGGCTCTGTCCCAGGTCTCCTCCCAGTGGAATGCCTGGAGGACCTCTAAAGAGAGGTGTCCAGAAGGTATGCTATTCTGATGCCTGAACCACCCCATCTGGCTTATTTTAATACAGAGGAGCAGTGTATCTAATCTGAGCTCCCCTGATATGATGGAGCCCCTCACCCTTTCTCTAAAGCTGAGTCTGGCCACCATATAACGGAAGATCAGTTCCGCTGCTTGTATGTGGGATCTTGTTCTCTCAGGCATGATTCATACTACATCTCAGACTGTGTCACAGATTTTCTTTATCAGGTGTCTATCTCACAAAAATGAGTTTATTATTTCAATTTTAGGAAGTTGTCTGTCCTAATGATATATGAACCAAAGGTCATCATGGTGACAACTTTTAAAATGTATTATTACCATTATTATTATTGTTATTATTATTTGTTACATGCACTGGGCATGTAATTTATTTAAGTCTAAAGAATGAGATGTTTAAAGGTTTTGAGCAGAAGCAGAGTTGTTTAAGGGTTCTGAGTGACTGATTGACTGCAGCTGTTGCTCATTAAAACATGCTGTAGGTGGGGTGGTTGCTCCCTCTATATTAGGTCCAAGCCACAGACGCAGAGCAGAGGTCCAAGCAGCAGCAGCAGAGTGACTGGAGCCATGGTCGAGTGAAGAAGCCGAATGAAGGTCTGAAGCCAGAAGCAGCAGTAGCAGAGTGAGTGGAGCCATGATCGAGTGATGAAGAAGAAGTACGAGTGATGAAGAAGAAGTTCGAGTGATAAAGAAGAAGTCTGAGTGATAAAGAAGAAGTCCGAGTGATGAAGAAGAAGTCCGAGTGATGAAGAAGAAGTTCAAGTGATAAAGAAGAAGTCTGAGTGATAAAGAAGAAGTCCGAGTGATGAAGAAGAAGTCCGAGTGATGAAGAAGAAGTTCGAGTGATAAAGAAGAAGTCTGAGTGATAAAGAAGAAGTCCGAGTGATGAAGAAGAAGTCCGAGTGATGAAGAAGAAGTCCGAGTGATGAAGAAAAAGTTCAAGTGATAAAGAAGAAGTCTGAGTGATGAAGAAGAAGTTCGAGTGATAAAGAAGAAGTCCGAGTGATGAAGAAGAAGTCCAAGTGATAAAGAAGAAGTCTGAGTGATGAAGAAGAAGTCTGAGTGATGAAGAAGAAGTCCGTATGAAGTAGCCGTATGTTGAAACTGTATGATGAAGCCAATGTTGTAAGCCGTGAGAAAAAGCCGAAGAGGAAGCTGAGACCTGCTGCCATTGTGAGAAGCTGGAGCTGAGACCTGCTGTCGTTATGAGAACCTGGGTGCTGGGAGCTATGAGTGACCTGCTGGACTTACAGTTTTTTTTAAATTAATCATCCTGAAGCTGGATTTGAGAGGTCAGACTTTTTCTTTAATTACCTTTTTTTTAGGACACAAGGACGCAGAGAGCCTAAAATAAACTTTTTTTTTTACCATCTTTACTGTGTCTTGTGTCCCTATATGGTACGTGCTTTCGGGTCGTAACATATAATGGGGGTTCGTCAAACCAATAGAGCTAGTTGTTAGGACTGTCCGAAGGATTTGTGAATTTTTGAGCATACTGGTTGGAGCAAATTGTGTGAGCACTATCAGATGTACTGGCTGCTTGATGCGTTCATGGGTAGCTGAGACGTTTGTGTTTTGTTTGCAGTAATCTATGTGAACAACGTTTTGTTGTGGTGAGCTGTTTAAAACAGTTTTTAGTCTGCACCAAGGACTTAGATACAGAAATCCGTTTAAAGGAACTAGAATTAAAAAGGAGAAAAGATGCTTTGAGGGTAGAGGAGGTGGAGGACGAAGTTATTAGGAGGAAAAATGCAGCTGAAGCTGCCATGAGGGTAACTGAGCTTGCACATCAAACAGCTCTGAGAGAGATGGAGTTTAAGTTTGAACAACAGATATTGAAGTTGCGACATACAGTTTGTCTGAAAGAGTTGGAGCTGGGTGTTGAACATGTCCCGTTGTGTGAGGTGGGGTGTTGCCCCAGGTGGGGTTCTGGAGAAGCTGTGATGGGACTGCGCTCCAGTTTTCCTGTTACAGGCATCCCTGAACTTGAAAATAATGACTTGACTGTGGATTGTGTGTTGGTCACTCCAGAGGTGACACCACAGGTGGAGGAGAACAACGAAATGGACAATGATTTTGATCTGAGTGACTGTTTTTTTTTTGTTTGTTTTTTCTGAATCAGAAGACGTCCCAATGAGCAATGTAGCAGAGGAGCCGAGTCTGACTGTCCATCCTGCTCCTTTGTGTGCCCTTTCAGCCTTTTCACAGGAGGTTGTAAGTGTGCTGCTGGAGGTTGTGGAGCCTTTAACTCGATCAGCAGCAGGGAGTGAATATTTGCTGTCTGTGGGAGATGACCTTCTGGACCCGTTTTTTGACCATGTTGACCATGAATGTGTGTTTGTTGACTCTCAATGCTTTGTCTGCAAGGTGCCTGATGACAGTGCAAGTGCAGCTACAACGATGTTACTGTCAAGTGATGGAACTGATGAAACAGAGGAGGACAATTTCCCTCTGGTTGTTATGGTTAGAAAATACCCTGATCTTCAGACTGGCATCATTAATCTGAATGTTGGTAAGGGTGCTGCTAAACGGAGGCCTTGTGAAATGAAACCTGACAGGAGATGCCTTTTTGGGTTTAAGGTATTTTGAATGTGACTGGTAGTTGTGTGTGTGAAGTGTGTTGGGTTGTGGTTTTTTTTTTTTTTGCTTTGTTGTAGGTGTAGGTGTTAGTGTGTTTGGTTTCATTTGTATGGGTGATGAGCGTGGTGTAATATGGCTGTATCATCCCATGCAAATTCTTGTGTGGGGGGTGTTACATGCATTGGGCATGTAATTTATTTAAGTCAGGAGAATAAGATGTTTAAAGGTTTTGAGAAGAAGCAGAGTTGTTTAAGGGTTTTGAGTGACTGATTGACTGCAGCTGTTGCTCATTAAAACATGCTGTAGTGGGGGTGGTTGCTCCCTCTATATTAGGTCCAAGCCACAGAAGCAGAGCAGAGGTCCAAGCAGCAGCAGCAGAGTGACTGGAGCCATGGTTGAGTGAAGAAGCCGAATGAAGGTCTGAAGCCAGAAGCAGCAGCAGAGTGAGTGGAGCCATGATCGAGTGATGAAGAAGAAGTCCGAGTGATAAAGAAGAAGTCCGAGTGATGAAGTCCGAGTGATGAAGAAGAAGTCTGAGTGATGAAGAAGAAGTCCGTATGAAGTAGCCGTATGTTGAAACCGTATGATGAAGCCAATGTTGTAAGCTGTGAGAAAAAGCCGAAGAGGAAGCTGAGACCTGCTGCCGTTGTGAGAAGCTGGAGCTGAGACCTGCTGTCGTCGTGAGAAACTGGAGTGAGACCTGCTGTTGTTGTGAGAACCTGGGTGTTGAAGACCGGAGCCGTGAGTGACCTGCTGGACTTACAGTTTTTTTTAATTAATCATCCTGAAGCTGGATTTGAGAGGTCCGACTTTTTCTTTAATTACTTTTTTTGAGGACACAAGGACGCAGAGAGCCTAAAATAAACTTTTTTTTAACCATATTTTCTGTGTCTCGTGTCCCTTTATGGTACGTGTCTTCGGGTCGTAACATTATTATTAATAATAATAATTGTTTTTAATTATTATTATTATCATCTTGCTTTAAAAAGTCTTCAGTTGATGTCTCATTCTCTATCTGATTGGTGCTGATAGCTATGTGTACATGAATCATTAAATGTTTTACATAACTATAGATTATGTTTACAGAGAGATTATGCCATGTAAAACTACAATTATCCATCCATCCAACCATCCATTGCCTTCTGCTTATTCTGAAGTTAGGTCTCGGGGATAACAACTTGAGTAGGGAGGCTTAGACATCTCTTTCAATAACCAACTCTTCCAGCTCTTCTGGGAGGAGTCCAAGATTTTCACAGGCCAACAGAGAGAGTGGTTCTACTCCAAGTCTCTCCCAGATAACTGAAGTTCTCACCCTATCTTGGATAACCCTTCTACTTCCGGGGGTGAACGCGTGCACATCTCGTTGCAGCTGCTCCTCGTACATTTTTCTTGTTTTATTTTATTGAGTACTTTCTGCTGTTTTTTCACCGACCCTTGCCTGGGTATTTCTACTGATCAACAAGCATGGATTTTACTTGGATTTACCTGCTGCCTGCTCTCGTCTGGACTCTGCTGCTTCTCATCCACCACCACCCAGCGTCTGGTTTGCTCCATTATTCAGCCGTGGAGCTCCTTCGTCTTCGCTTCCTACCGGCTGTCCCCCCTGTGCTCCCTCTGGAGGAAATTGCCTTCCATCCTCGTCGGAGATACATCCACCGGGGCTCGCGCCGTCGACTCAACGCTGACAAGGCTCATCCCATAACCTCCATCTGGTCTGACTCTCGCCATTCTTCACGCCGCAACGCTCGGTCAGCTAACAGCAGCAGCACGTTAGCCAACCTAGCTCGGTCGGCTAACGCTCCGGTCACTACCTCCGCGAAGTTTGGACTTCTGAACGTTCGCTCCCTCACGGGCAAAGGTCAGCTTATTCACGATCTAATATCTGACCGAAAACTGGATTTCATCTGCTTAACAGAAACGTGGCAACAACCAAACAACTTTTTTCATCTGAACGAGTCCACTCCACCGGGCTTTGTTTGCACCGCGAAGGCCCGAGCCTCAGGGAAAGGGGGAGGTCTCGCGATAATTCACCACGAGAACTGGAAGGTAACTCCGGTTCACCCCCTTCCCTCCTCCTCTTTTGAGTGCACTGTTTGTGTGCTGGCTGGACCCACTCCAACTGTTGTTGCCACTCTTTACCGCCCTCCAAAAGTGAACAGCTCATTCATGAATGACTTTGCTGCATTAATGGCCCATTTAACAGCTCTTTCACCCAATGTTATCCTGCTGGGTGATTTCAACGTTCATTTTGATGATTTGAACAACCCCCTCACCAGAGACTTCACATCTTGCCTGGACAGCTGTGGCTTTCAACAATTCATCGACTTCCCAACACACAAGATGGGCCACACCCTGGACTTACTCTGCTGCTCTGGACTTTCTCCTCTTAACTGTTCTTCTGATGAACTTCCATTTACTGATCACCTGATGATTTCATTCACTGTTAATCTTAAATTTTCCTCAGATAAACCTCAACGCACTCTTTCCTTCCGTAATATCAAGAATATCAACCATGACACTCTCTTATCTCATATTAATGTTACCCTCTCCACCTTCAGCTCCTCCAACCCAGATGATCTTGTCACATTATATAACACCAGCCTAACCAACATCCTTAACTCTGTTGCTCCTCTGAAAACCCGGACTGTTTCCTTCTCCAACTCTGCACCCTGGTTCACTCCAGCACTCCGCTCCCTGAAAACAAAAGGTCGGCGGCTAGAGCGTCTCTATAAAAAATCCGGTCTCACAATTCACAAGGAACTTTATGCAAACCACCTCATCCATTACAAGAACAGTATTTCTCAAGCCAAATCCAGCTACTTCTCAGACATCATCAGTTCTAATGTTGGTAATTCAAAAACATTGTTCTCTCTCCTCCACCGTTCTGTCTCATCTCCTAACTCCCTGCCCTCTCACATGGTTTCCACAGAATTTTGCAACTCCCTGATGTCATATTTCAATGAAAAGATTATTTCAATTCATAAACACCTTGGACCAAATACTGCCCCCAGCATCCTTGTTGAACTCCCCCCTCCCTCCCTCCCTTTCTCAGTCTTCTCTCTCCCCTCTGCTGATGACATTGCTGACATTATCAGCAAGTCCAAGTCCTCATCCTGTCAACTTGACCCATTCCCCACAGTTCTTGTTAAATCCTGTCTCCCGTCTCTGCTCCCTATCATCACTAATATCATCCACTCCTCCCTAACCTCTGGCATTGTTCCCACAGCCTTCAAATCTGCTGCCATCACCCCCATCATCAAGAAACCAGGTCTTGACTTCACCAACTTCAGTAATCTTCGTCCAATCTCCAATCTGCCCTTCATCTCCAAGATCCTTGAAAAAACTGTTGCCAGTCAACTTCGCTCTCACCTGTCCAACAACAACATTTATGAAGAGTTTCAATCTGGTTTTCGCCCCCACCATAGCACCGAAACAGCCCTAGTAAAAATTACTAACGACCTTCTTCTTGCTGCTGACTCTGGTCTTCTGTCCATCCTCATTCTTCTTGATCTAAGTTCTGCCTTCGACACCATCTGTCATTCTATCCTCCTCAACAGACTAACCTCCATTGGCATCTCAGGTACCCCGTTAGACTGGTTCACCTCCTATCTCTCTGACCGCACTCAATTCATTCAGCTTAAATCCTTCCGTTCCCAGTCTTCCCCTGTCTCCACGGGTGTCCCCCAAGGCTCTGTCCTCGGACCCCTCCTCTTCATCATTTACCTCCTTCCTCTAGGCCACATCTTCCGCAAACACGGCATCCATTTCCACTGCTATGCTGATGACACGCAGCTCTACTTGTCATCAAAACCTAACTCCACCCACCCGCCCTCCATCCTCACCGACTGTCTCATTGAGCTTAATCACTGGTTTTCTAACAATTTCCTTCAACTAAACAGCAACAAAACAGAAGTCATTCTCGTCGGTACCAAAAACTCTATTTCAAAATCAGAACATCTTCTCGTCCCCCTTAACAACTCTCTGCTATCCCCCTCCCCTCAGGTCAAGAGCCTCGGTGTCATCCTCGACACCACTCTTTCCTTCACTTCACACATCAACAATATTACTCGGTCTGCCTATTTCCACCTCCGTAATATTAACCGTCTCCGTCCTTCTCTCACACCCCGCTCCACAGCCATCCTGGTGCACAGTCTTGTGACTTCCCGTATTGACTACTGCAACTCCCTTCTCTACGGCCTCCCCAACAAATCTCTCCACAAGTTACAGATGGTCCAGAACTCAGCTGCCCGTGTCATCACTCAAACCTCCTACTATAACCACATCACTCCTGTCCTGCAGCAGCTCCACTGGCTCCCGGTTAAATCACGCATCATCTTCAAAATTCTACTCCTCACGTTCAAAGCTATCCACAACCTTGCCCCTCCTTATCTATCTGACCTCCTACAAATCTCCATCCCATCACGCTCTCTCAGGTCCTCCTCTTCACTACAACTCCATGTACCCTCTGCCCGCCTCTCCACCATGGGGAGCAGGGCCTTCACCTGCTCTGCCCCTCACCTCTGGAACGCCCTACCGCCAGACCTTCGAAACACCACCTCCCTTTCTCTGTTCAAGACTGCCCTGAAAACCCATCTCTTTAGACTAGCTTATCACTAACTTTACTAAATGTATTTTTGTCTTCCATTTTATATCCTTTATGTATTTTACATTTCAATTTGTCGCTGATAATGTTTGCTCTGTATTCACTGTGTTGGTTTGTTAAGTGTCCTTGGGTGTCATGAAAGGCGCTTTTAAATAAAATGATTATTATTATTATTATTATTATCTCTAAGGGAAAATCCAGTTACTCTGTGGAGGAAGCTCATTTCAACTGCCTGCATTTGCACTCTCATTCTTTCAGTCACTACCTAGAGCGCGTGACCATAGGTGAGGGTAGGAATGTAAACAAAATGGTAAACAGAGCTTTGCCTTACAGCTTAGCTCCCTCTTTGCCACAAAGGACCGGCACAGAGTTCGCAATACTGCAGATGCTGCACCAATCCGTCTGTCAATCATGCTCAATTTTTTCCTCACTCTTGAACAAAACCCAAAGATACCTGAACTCCTCCACTTGAGGCAGAACCTTGCCCTTGACCCTAAGAGAGCAACGCACCCTTTTCTCACTGAGGACTATGACCTCAGATTTGGAGGTGCTGATTCTCATCCCAGCTGCTTTACAGTGGGCTGCAAAACACTCCAGTGAAAGTTGAGGATCGTGGCACGATGACACCAACAGGACCACATAATATGAATATAGCAGAGAAGGAATCCTGATGCCACTGAACCGGACTTTCTCTGACACCCTAGCTGCACTGAGAAATTCTGTCCATCAGAGCTATGAACAGAATCTGTCACAACAGGCAGCCTTGGCGGAGTCCAACTCTCACACTGAAGGAGTCAGACTTACTACCGGCAATGCGAGCCAAACTCTTGCAGCGCTTGCACAGCAATGGGCCCCCAACCTCATACTCACGGAGCACCGCCCACAGTGTACCCCAAGGAACACGATTGAAAGCCTTCTCCAAGATCACAAAACACATGTAGACTGGATAGGAAAAGTCCCATGACCCCTTGAGGACCCTAGCGAGGGTAAAGAGTTGATCCAATGCTCCATGGCCAGGACAGAACCTGCATTGTTCCTCCAGGATCTGAGGTTTGACCAACGGTCAAACTTGCTTCACCAGTATCGCTGAATGGACCTTACCAGGGAGGCTAAGGAGATTGATGCCCTTATAAATGGAATGCACCCTCCCGTCCCCCTATGCTAGGGTGGTAGCTCCCCAGTTTACCAATCCATTGGCACTGTTCACGATGTCCATGCGATGTTGCAAATGTGTGTCAACCAAAACAGCTACATACCATCCTGAGCCTTAAGGAAATCAGGGTGAATCTCATCCACCCCTGGAACCCTGCCATCATAGAACTTTTTAACACCTCAACGACCTCAGCCACAGTTATGGACAGATCAAACCCAAAGTCCCCGACTCAGCTTCCTCCATGGAAGACTGGTGGGATTGAGAAGGACTGAGAAGTATTCATTCCATCTTGACAACATCACTAGTGAGGTCAACAGCACCCCTTCTTCACTAAACAGTATTAGTGAAGTGCTGCTTTCCTCTTTTTAACCATCTGAATGTTTGCCAGAATCTCATCAGAGCCAACCAAGAACCTTTATCTAAGGCTTCACCAAACTCCTCGCACATCCAAGCTTTTGCCTCAGTAACAACCAAGGTTGTAGTCCACTTGGCCCTCCACTACTCTTCAGTTGCCTCTGGAGTCCCACCAGCCAAAAAGGCCTGATAGGACTCTTTCTTCAGCTTGACAGCCTCCTTAATTTGGGGTGTCCACAACCAAGTTTGAGGATGGCCACCACGAGAATCACTTACAACCTTTTGGCCACAACTCAAGACAGCTGTGGAGTTGCCTCAGCTGTGGAGCTTCAATTGAGGTGCGGAACATGGACCATTCTGACTCAATGTCCCTTGCCTCAGATGGGATGCGGTTAAAGCTCTCTTAGAGGTGTGAGTTGAAGATCTTTCTGATGGGTTCTGCTAGGAATTCCCAGCAAACCCTCACTATATGTTTGGGTCTGTCCAGCATATTCCCCTGCCATCTTATGGAACTCACTACCAGGTGGTGATAGTTGACAGCTTAGCTCCTCTATTCACTTGAGTGTTCAAAACAAACAGCCGTAAATCAGATGACATGACTACAAAGTCAATCATCGATCTACGACCTAGGGTATCCTGGTGCCAAGTGCACTCATGGACACCCTTGTGTTCGAACTCTGTGTTAGTGATGGACAAGCTATGACTAGCACAGAAGTCCAACAACAGAACACCAATTGGGTTCAGATTAGTGAGGCCGACCCTCCCAATCACAATCCTCCAAGTCACACTGTCATTACCCATATGTGCATTGAAGTCCCCCCAGCAGATTAAAGGAATCCCAAGCTGGTGCACCTTCCAGCACCCCCGCCAAGGACTCCAAAAAAGCCAGATACTCTGAACTGCCATTTGGCGCATAGGCACAAACAACAGTCAGAGCCTGTCTCCCCACGCAAAGACGCAGAGAAACCACCCTCTCATCCACTGGAGAAAACTCCAACACACAGGTACCAAGTCAGGGTGCTAAAAGTAGATTCACACCAGCTTGGCGCCTCTCTCCATGGGCAACTCCATAGTGGAATAAGGTCCAGCCCCTCTCAATGAGATTGGTTCCAAAGCCAATGCTGTACATTGAGGTGAGCCCAACTTTATCTAGTCAATACCTCTCAACCTCACGTACAAGTTCAGCTCCTTCCCTGCCAGAAAAGTCACGCTCCATGTCCCAAGAACCATACTTGTTAAGCCAGGGTCAGAGCACCAAGGCCTCCGCCTTCAGCCACTACCCATTGCATCATGCACCCAACTTTTAGGGCCCCTCCTGCAAGTGGTGGGCCCACAGGAAGGCAAACCCATATTTCTCCTATGGGCTGAGCCCTATTAGGCCCCATGGCTAGAGACCCGGTCACCAGGCACCCGCTAACGAGCCCCTCCCCCCAGGCTTGGCTCCAGGGTGGGGCCCCGGTAACCCACGTCTGGGCAAGGGACACTGAGCTCCTTGTTGTTTGTCCATAAAAGTCTTTGGAATCGCTTAAATTAAAATTGCCCCTGACAGCATAGCTCCTAGGATCATCCAGGTGCACAAACTGTGGCAATTCAAGGAAATCATAAATTGTCTTAATTTTTATGTGTAAAACTAAAAATGAAACTAACAGGCAGAGTTTTACACAGTTTGTTGATTTGTATATGTAACCAAACCTTCCCCAAAAAAATTGTAACGTGTAATTTTTTACTAATACAGTACAATTCTTTTATACACACACACAAATTACTATCTACATAGCACAATTTTTTACAAGGTTATAAAATGGATTCTCTAGCACAAAATATTTATGACTGAAATTTGTGCCCATACCTAACAATTGAATAGTAAAACAACAGTCATAGCCCTGTTTTTCTCAGAACTACAATCCACACCCAACTGACTTATTTTACACTAAGAGCAGAGAAGGAGGAGCTGTAATCTAATCCTCTGCACTTCAGTGAGGTTGGGCCAATGGAGCAAACAGTGTGCTTTTATCTTTCTGTTTATAGGCGTGTGTTTTTATGTGGACGAGTGTTACTCACGTGGCTGTGTCTGCGTCCATGTCCAGAAAATTCCACCTCGCCAAAAGCATCAGTGGGATATAGAGATGTGTGCTGACTGCTGTCCCACTGCGTGACAATGGCTGCTCCAAAGGAGTCCCCTGTTGCCACCGAATCATGGACGTCTTGCACACCACCACATTGACAGACCCCTCTATCACTGACACACAAACAATAAAAACAAATAAAACATATGGACCAGAAATCTGTAGCTGGTTTTTAGTCTTGCTTTGAAATATCTTCAAAATTTTGGGGTTAAATGTGCATGATCATTTTTAAGTTTAAATCGTGGCTCCTAGGAATGAATTGTTGAATGAAGTTTAAATTGTTTTACAGTTTTACTCATTCAAAGAAGAAAGTACTATACTGTATTCACCCTATTAAAATTCAAACAGCACATTAGTTGAGAAGGCTGAATAAGATAAGATGGAATGAGAAGAGACAGACAAGATTCTATAGATTCGAAATGCTATAAGATGAGTTGAGATTCTCTATACTGTAACTGGGCAGTACATATACAGTACATACATATGTACAGTATACACGCATGCTTTGAAAAAAAATAGGTAGTTTCCACATTGTGGAAGATTTGACGCCAAGTGGGACCCGCTTCATATTACAAGCTCCACACCAATCGTTGAGTGGACCAGAACCGAGTCGACGAGGATGATGTCGGACTTTACTCCCTGTAAATAATAACAGTTTACTATATCAGTAAACAATCAGCTGTGTTTTGTTATATGTGGAAAAGATCTAAATAAAAAGTATAAAATGATAATGCCGCTGTAAAAATGCAGATAAAAAAGTTATCCATTTCACATGAACATTTTCATTTAAAGCAGAAAATACAAAACAAAGACAAGTTTCTGTCATAATCTAACAAAGTTAAGTCAGGTCCTCTGGGCTGATTCAAAAAATAAAAGTAATTTTAAAAAAAAAGAAAGAAAAAAAAATACGTTTTGAGACGTTTCGTCTTTAATCCAAAAGACTTTGGCCCTGTTTACATAGACACGGTGGGGGGAAACATTGTTTTTTTCATATGTTAATTAGAGGAAAAGATCTGCGTTGACACGGATGAATTCTGTGTTTACATGCATCCGTAAGAATCCCCCTACCCTCCTGAATCTGCTGTATTTATCATGCCGGGTCATTAGATGGCACTGTGAATTTTGTACCTTCACCTAATGCGCATGCGTGCTGCCTCATTCTGCTTTCCTCTGGGCTAAAAGTTCAGCTAACAACAACTTAACAACAAGTTAAAGCTGGATTTTGGATAAGAGTCGACAGCATAGTTGCCAAGTCTGCTTATTATAAGCGACTTTGGGCTTGTTTTGGGGCAGATTTGACGCCAAGTGGGACCCGCTTCATATTACAAGCTCCACACCAATCGTTGAGTGGACCAGAACCGAGTCGACGAGGATGATGTCGGACTTTACTCCCTGATAATCAGCTGATTTACAGCAGGTAAATCAACGTTCTTAATAATGTTTCCTTGTGTTTACTTTGATCACACAACAACCAACTTAGTTTTTATTTTTTTCCTGCGAGGTCGAGAAGCTGTCCTTCTACCAGGCGGACTGGTTTGGATGTGGGACCAGTATCCAGGATGAAAACAGAGCAGAGTCCAGTTCATTAACGTAGTTACAGTTCAGTTAACGTGTTTTAATAGTGTTCATTTTAATTCTCAGTGTTTGTGTGACATACAGTTTGTGGTGTTAAATAAATAAATACAAAATAAACCTGGTGTCTTCATTTTCAACTTTAATAACACGCAACTTGTTACGCATCGTTTAAATCATATAACTTGAGTCCAGATAGCTTCATTTAGCTCAGATAACTTTTTACATCTCCCACACTAACATAAATACTGTTTATTATTGTTAAACTGTTATTATTTAGCACATTTAGTATGTTATAGTGCAGCGCGACATGTGAAATATCCGCCTCCCTCGTTCAATAAACAGTTATATTAAAACTGGATCAGACTGTCTCTTCCAACACTTATGCGGGCTTCCTCCAGGGCCTCGGCCGCATTCTTTTTGTTGGTGATCTGATGGAGCTCCTGCAGCTTCTCCGCCAAGTAGGCCTGCATCATGGCCGAAGCATTCATGGCGCGAACCGCGAGGCCCTGAGCTCGGTAAAATTTTTCGAGCTGGGAGGCCGACGCGCGGCAGGCCTTGCTGGGCAGAGTTGGCCTGAAGCCCGATGTTTTGGGGGCTAAGTGGGCCGCCAGCGTGTCCTCCATTTGCGGGATGGTGGCCATTCCTGCAGCCTCCATGCCGGCGACATCGAGGAACTGGAAGAGAGGCAGAAGCATAGGAGCTCTGGGTTCAGCCCAGATGCAAGTCAGCTCCGTCTGGAAGTCGGGAAAAATCGGCATCCTGTACCTCGTGGCCGACTGCTACTTGGCAAAGAAGTAGTTCCCTGCCAACCTCGTTACCTGTTGTCGAGGTGGGGGTTCTGGCCAGCTGATCCGCAGCGTGTCCACCGCTCTGCGACACAGCTCGAACAGAGCGGGGACGGAGACATCAGTCTCTGGGTGAGCTGTCGTTGGGTTCTGGGAGAAGTCCTCGTCTTCTCCTTCATCCTCGTTTTTAGCTTCGTCATCTGATATCTCGCCCGAGGCTGTTAGCGAGAGCTCGTCCGTGTGTAACAAGCCTCTCGTATCGAACTCGGTGGTGGAGTCCCCCACAGGGGCCGCCATGTCCATGCTGTCCCCCAGTCAGCGTGGCCGTTGTCCCCCAGCTCGATGGCCTCGAGCTCCGAGGTGGGAGTGAGCTCCTCTGTGAGGTCTGGGTCCCGCGCTGCCGTGGAGCCGCCCATGGCTTTAACCACGACGTCCATGCGTCGCTGCCTCACAGCCTCAAGCATCTGGCTGCAGTGAGGGCAGGACTCGAGGGATTCCAGCGCTGTCTTAGCGTGCAACATCCCCAGGCAAACTGGACAGGCCTCGTGGGTGTCCGTCGCCGAAAGGGAGTAGCCGCAGCCGCTGGGGCAGGCTCGGGAGCTGGGGCTCGCTGGCCTGTTGGTCTTCTTTGAATTTTTAGATTTTCTCTTTCCCTTCTCTGGAGCCATGGCTGAGAAGGGTTGAGGCTCGTTAGCTGTCTGCTAACGTGGTCTGAAGATGTCCTCTCGTCGAGCCGTTCTCGTTGGCTAGCTCGCTAACTTCGTTAGCTAGGTAACGTGTGATGCAGTTAGCGCCGTTGAGCGAAGCTGCGAAGAGAGCAGAAGAAAAAACCTTAAGGTTAAATAAAAGGCACTGGGCTAGCTTTTGCTAACCCAGTTGTACGCAGGAAATTTATCTGTTGCACACAGGGTAGGGAGCGAGCTCACCTCCAGTTGAGCGATGCAGTCACAGAGAGTCCCACGAAGTTCAGGTGTAAGCGAGGTGAAGGGCAAAAGATATAGAAGGCTGGGCGTCAGCCCCTTTTATGCAAAGAGGGCGGGGCCTCATTGCTGACGCTGACGCCCACCTGCCTTATTCAAGGCGTAATTGTATTACTTCAGGTGAATCGCGCGGCGGCGCAATTCCCATAGTCATATGTTGCACTGAGTGTACTGACTGATAAGGGAACCGGTGAACACAATTCAACTAGTTTTTCCTTCAACTGCAGCCACAGCTGCACCATGTACATATTTACCAAAAGCATCAATATGGACATAATAAGTTGAAAAAATATAGAAATATGAATAAAATGCACCTTACTCACAAAAAGTTTTGATTATCTGTACACAACTATCCTCCTTTGTTTCCTCAGACAGAGTTCAATTCCTCTGTTCTGCAGGTCATCGTGGCATTTCGTCTTTTCTGTCACCATGAACGCTCACGCTGAAAGTCGAGTCTGTTCTGTCGTGTTTCTGGCATAAGTTTTAATTTATTTTTGGGCTGAGAATGTCTGCTCAACATTTAGCTTGTGCAGGACGCTACAGATGCAGTTTCCTAGCCCCGACCAGTCTGTCAGCATTTTAAAAAACATTTAAAAATTATTCAAACAAAACATTTAAAAATGATAATTTATTAAATATACAGTACACTGCCACTTTCACAACATCAGTTCTTTGAGGCTCTAGGTGATCTTGATTTTTATAATTTTATTTTATGAGCAAATTCAAATAATAATTATTCTAATAGCTAGAGACAAAGAAGTAATAAATGGAAAAAGATGGACAGATCAGGGCCTTCATGCAACGATGCATATGCACAAAAAGGTCCATACTCACGTCGAGATGTAGTAAAACAAACATTGTGGTAAAGTGCACCTAAATACAAGCAAACATTTCAGCTGCCATGAGAATGTTAGTACAGTACAGTGTAGACAATCACACAGCTGCGTAAACTTGCACATAATTGTGGAACAATGGCAGCGTTAGTGCCCCTGGAGGACATCACTGATTTTAAAAAAATCTCTAAAAATCCCTAACTAGGATAATCACAGTGGAAAAAAATCACTGTGATGACACTTTAATTGGTAATATGTGACTAATCTGGGCTGCTGCTTATCCATGCTGCTGATTATTTCATACTGCTGTATTCGTTGTACCCATCCGCTCACCACGGACTCATCTTTGGGCTGCTGTTGTTCCCCTGTATTGTTTTGCATTAGTAGTGTTTAGCGTAGTTTAGCGTATAGCTTAGATCCTTATTTACTGTTTCTTTTTACAATTCATATTTTTACTATTGTTGGATGTAACTGGGACCCTGAGTACACAATTTCATTCCACCTCATATACCACATATGATGGTAATGACAATAAACCTACTTGAACTTGTCTTTGCTGATATCACACCAACATTCACTAACCTGCTGTTTTAAATGTCCTTTATAAATAAATGTGACTTAACTTCAAGCACACGATGATGCCTGGATTATTATCTAATAAAATTGTTTTTAAACCCTACAGTTTCCTTGTCAGCTGGGTTGCCAGATAAGAAATGATAAACTATGGTACGGTGGCTTTGAAATGATAGTACTTTGACCTAAACTGTCAAATGTGCTGAGTAAATATATTCTAAGATGAGGTGTGTGTTGTGTTTGTTGAACATGTGCACAGAAAAAGAAGGGGGTAAATAAGACATTTTTTCCCATCAATATTTTCATTATATTTTTCTTTTTACATTTATAACCACCATATAACATATAACCAATACAGTCGACAAAACCAACCAACGCCCTCTTAGATACACATCTGCATTAATTTTTTCATGTATACAGAAGACAGAAGTCCATTGTTGAAGCCTTCTTTTTTAACATTATAGTCAAATAATCTTGTCTTAAGCTGGATTCTTCGTCTTGAGACAAGTCCACACCTTCAACAAAATTTAGGAAGGGTCTCCAGATGTTTTCAAATAATTCGTTTTTAAACAATGGCCCATTGTTTAAATACAGGATCTGCTCTTCCAGGAGTGAAATCTTGGTTTCCCCATATTGGGGTAAAAAAATAAGACATTTTGCATTTATCTGGCAACCCTAATGCAGGGCTGAGCTCCATTTGTTGTACATACAGTGTCTGCATGACAGTTCGTCCAAACTGGTGAACACACACATCTCTTGGAGGCTGGGTTTTATTAGTTTTGCTCCTACATGCTGGAAAAGAGTGAGCAGCACAAAAACACTCTGCCATTTATTATAACTGTTGTTATTTATCATAACTGTTGTTATTTATTATAACTGTTGTTATTTATTATAACTGTTGTTATTTATTATAACTGTTGTTATTTATTATAACTGTTGTTATTTATTATAACTGTTGTTATTTATTATAACTGTTGTTATTTATTATAACTGTTGTTATTTATTATAACTGTTGTTATTTATTATAACTGTTGTTATTTATTATAACTGTTGTTATTTATTATAACTGTTGTTATTTATTATAACTGTTGTTATTTATTATAACTGTTGTTATTTATTATAACTGTTGTTATTTATTATAACTGTTGTTATTTATTATAACTGTTGTTATTTATTATAACTGTTGTTATTTATTATAACTGTTGTTATTTATTATAACTGTTGTTATTTATTATAACTGTTGTTATTTATTATAACTGTTGTTATTTATTATAACTGTTGTTATTTATTATAACTGTTGTTATTTATTATAACTGTTGTTATTTATTATAACTGTTGTTATTTATTATAACTGTTGTTATTTATTATAACTGTTGTTATTTATTATAACTGTTGTTATTCAGTATAACTGTTGTTATTTATTATAACTGTTGTTGTTTATTATAACTGTTATTATTTATTATTACTGTTGTTGTTTATTATAACTGTTGTTATTCAGTATAACTGTTGTTATTTATTATAACTGTTGTTATTTATTATAACTGTTGTTAGTGCAGAAAAACCTTTGACAGCAGCCGCATGAAGTGCACATGTGGGACTTCACACTTGGAGCATTGCACACCTCCGTGAGGGGGTTCCCCTGAAAATCTCCCCTCTAACACCTGAATTCTTCCGTTTCAGAGAGAACGAGGCTGGTGTCTGTAAATGAACGGCAAACTGCAGCAGAAAAACTGCAGTTTCACTCAAAAAATGCGTTGTGTGAACATGTTTTAAACTTTTTGCTTGTTTGATGTCAGATTCATCAGTATGAGTGTGTCACTTCAGTAGAACCAGTAAAACCATTACAGAAATTAATTAAATACTGGATATTGGAATAAATTAAACATTAAAGTAGTCCTTTGTTTATTGTGAGGGATCCGTACCCTGATGCCCAGTGATACGTGAACTCTCTAAACAAGCAAAGAATGTCATGAACGCTGCTCTCGGCGCTCTTGGACATGCCCACCCAAGGGTGGAGTGGGACAACTTTTCAGCCCGGGAGTTTAATGGCCAAGAGTGGCCCATTTTTATATTATTATATATATTATATTATATATTTGAGCACATATTTAAATTTTATTGTATATATAATTTATATATACATATATATACATTACACACATATACACATGCTCACATATGCATGAGTTTATTTTTATTTGTCTATTAAATGTGTTGCTTTAACATTTTTCTGTCTCCTGTTTTCACTTCACCTCATGGATTTCTGCCTCATTACGTAAATAAGGACTTGTGTGGAAAATAATAAAATAATTAATTTTAATTACATAACACAAGTCATCTAAGAGTAAAAGTAAAAACAAAAATATATAGGCCTACCGGTATTTTAAGCACAGTAAAATGTAAAATTATGAATTAAAATATATAATTTGTTGGAACTAAGCTGGAAAAAAAACCATGTTGGTCAATTAATTTTTAAATCATGAGATAAAGTTCTCTTTTAATTTAAATTGTCCTTTGATGTTTATTTATGTATTGGTCAATTTATATATTTCTGCTTTTATTTCTAATTAGGCTATGTCCGTTTAGGTCCCACTTGACTTTCATGCATGTTTAGTGACATAGTACAACGTTGTGACATTAGCTTAATTTATTATGCTAGTTTTTAATTTATATCATTACCTGTTGCTTCTTCTGTCTGTCTCTTTGAAAAAATGTCTGTAAGCTTTGCACATTTAGCAGCTTCCTCCTGTAACGCCTTTATTTTCTTCAACCTGACTTTTTCAGCTCCACCTGGCCTCTTCCTATCCATTTTTATTGATACTGTAATTAGCAGTGTGCACTCTGCGCTGCTCATCACCTGATGTTTTGGGAAATAACCGTGCTTCGCTCCTGGGTTGGACTCAACCAACGGTGAACTTTCAGGGGTGTTTTTGTTATGTTTATGTTTATGTTTATTAAATTTGTTCTTTTTTTTTTACAAAAGAAACAATACAAGACAATCCCATAAATGATAATGTACAAAATATAAAAAAATGAAAGGTAGCAGAAAGAAGAATAAATCTTATTATATCTGCCCCTTTTCTCCAACAATCAGATTAAACAATAATAATCTTCAACCAACAGTACAAAATGACTAACTCTTTCTAATTTTCTAACTAATACAATACACATTACGCTATTTCATATATATATTTTTTAACACATTCGTTTTGATCATTTTCTTAAATGTAAACATTGACTTGGCATTTTTAACTACATTCTCCAAGCCATTCCATAATCTAATTCCCTGGATTGAGGTAGAACGTCCCTTCAAACTAGTTCTGAATTGTGGTTTTACAAACATCTCTGTCCCCTTAAGATTATAACAACTTTGTCTTTTAACAAAATGCATTTGGATATTTAAAGGTAATGCATTATTTTGAGCCCTATACATAACTGATAAAATATTATAGTCTACCAAATCATGGAACTTCAATAACTTCAGTTGATAAAATAATGTACTTGATGGATGACGGTAATGTTTTCTAGTGATAATTCTTACAGCTCTTTTCTGTAATACAAAAATAGGCTTTGTGATTGTTTTACACGCATTCCCCCAAACATCAATACAATAGATTAAGTGTGGAACAATGATTGTGTTATACAACAAATACAGAGCTTTATCATTCAATAGGTCTCTGACTTTGTACAGTACTGCAATCGATTTAGCTATTTTTATTCTTACAGAATTTATGTGTTGTTTCCATGTCAGTTTGTCATCAATGATAACACCCAAAAACTTCACCTCACTCACTCTACAAATCTCAACACCCTCAATTTTGAGTGGAACATCAACAGTTTTCTTTTTATTACTGAATATCATGTAATTAGTTTTTTCTAGATTTAATGATAATTTATTTATTTTAAACCAAGTTTGTATCTTGACAAATTCTGTCTTTATCAATTCCAACATTTGTTCTATATCTTCACCTAAACAGAAAAATGTGGTATCATCAGCAAAAAGTACACATTTAAGGAGTCCTGACACATTTACCAAGTCATTCACATATAAAATAAATAGCTTTGGTCCAAGTACAGAGCCTTGGGGAACTCCACATGTGATATTACAGAGGTCAGATCTTACATCATTTATTTGTACAAATTGTTTCCTATCTTTCAAGTAGCTAGATACCCACTGTAATGCTGGTCCTCTAATACCATATTTGTTCAGTTTTTCAAGGAGAATGGTGTGATCAATAGTATCGAATGCTTTTTTTAAATCAACAAAAATACTGATACAATATTGTTTTTGATCAACAGCAGTAGTTATTTGTTCCATTAATTCCATGAGAGCCATTGATGTAGAGTTTTTTGATCTAAACCCATACTGACTGTTGCTTAGAATATTTTGTTTATCTATAAATTGATCTAGTCTGTTTACAAATAGTTTTTCAAGAATTTTTGAAAACTGTGGTAACAAGGATATAGGTCTATAATTGTTGAACACACATTTATCACCATTTTTAAAAAGAGGAACGACCTTAGTTACTTTCATATTACTGTATCTGGAAATATTCCCGTTGAAAATGATAAATTACATATACTGTATATGTAAACGGCTCAATAACATGGCTCATTATGTCCTTTACAAACATCATATCCATGTCCCCCAGTCTTTTGATCTCTTGTCTGTAAGATTTTTTACTACATTCATTATTTCCTCTTTGTTAGTTCCATTTAGGAAAAAAAAGGTTTGTATTTTTGCAAATTCCATTGTTATCAACGCAGTCATTTGTTCAAAGTCACTACCAAAATAAAAGAAGGTAGTATCATCAGCAAACAATATACAATTTAGCAGTTCAGACACCTTCACTAAATAATTTACATATAAAATAAACAACTTTGGTCCGAGTATCGAGCCCTGCGGGACTCCACATGTAATTGGACAGAAATCAGATTGTATATCGTCAACATACACAAACTGCTTTCTGTCCGTCAAATAACTTTGTATCCATTCATGAAGTGGCCCATTGGGATTTCTCCCGAACTTCCCGATGGCCACTCCGCCCTTGCGCCCACCTCTCCTCTGTAGAACGGAGATCGACAGAGGAGGAGGGAGGAGGAGCTGCAGGAGGACGTTTCTCCTGCAGTGTGGGCTGCACAAATGTGCAGCAGGTCCTAAATGATTAATTTAAATTTATTCATTTTAAATAAAAATGTAATGTCGCTCGTGCGGCTCATCCATCAATCAGCCAATTGTGTCATGTCCAATCTTATTTTGAAAAACTGCGATAGAGCAAGTCCGCGAAAAACGAACCGCGAAGTAGCGAGGGACTACTGTATTAGTTTTGAATTAACCAGTAAATTTTTTTACTCACGCGACTTTTGTTTTGAGTTGAATTTCATCTACATGCATGTACAAAGTTTAACTAAATGTTGACTGCTTTAAAACAGGATTATAATTAAACAAAAGAAAATGATATTGAAAGCACCGAGTCCTAAAGACTACAGTTCCTCAAACTTAGAAAACATTACCTGGAGCTTTCAAGAAAAGTTGTGCACACTCGTTTCTTGATGATCTTTGGAATCCAGCTCTGTGAACATAAAATCATGTAGAAAAAAATATTCAGAAAAACACTGGACCAGGAACAAATCAAAGTTAAGCACTCTTTGACTAAATGCATATTTCATTTCATTCATTCATTCATTCATTCATTTCATCACTACGTTTATTTTATGATACAAGGAACAGAGTTAAGGTCATTTTGGTCAAACCTTTAAATGGTACATGATCACATCAGATTTTGTGAGATGTGTTAGCACTTAGAGTACGTGTTGAGGATGACTCTCAGATACTACCACACTTAAATTTAGCTCAACATCTGTAAAACTAAGTTCAAGGCTGTTTTTTATGTTTGCTAAGGTTGCTTAGCTGTGGCGGTCGTTCTGAATCGAGCTGAATCATTCAGTTGTAGATTACAGCCAGGGTTTACTTTCTGTGAGACTAAAATAGGAAAATATTTTGCTAACAGGCAAACCAAGAAACATAAACACACATTGTTTCGTTTTGTTTTTTGAATGTCCAGAGGATCAGACTTAGCTTTTTTAGATTTTTCTACCTGGATTATTGAGCATGCATCAGGGTATAAACACACAGACATAGGTTAAAAGGTCATCCCTTGTTGGCCTTTGATGGCTGATGATGAAAGTTATAATACACCTTACAAACAAATACTGTATGCAGAAAAGCTATCTGGACCAAGAAACAAATATTAACTGTTTCTATGTGACATCATGAATCTAATAAAGCTGGACTGTAGCTCTAGGTTAGGAAGAGTCTTTGCCTCCAACAAAAGAGTGAATGTATAGTCTTGTAGTCATGATGGTAGGACTTAACAAGAGGTGGACAGTCTGCAGTAATGATGGTGTTGCTCTAGTTTGTTGTGCTGAGGGAGGAGCTGTGGTGAAAGGCAAAGCTCTCAGTTTCCAGGTTTCAGCCCCCCTACCCCCCAAAAAAATATTCCAGCTCCCGAACACAACAAGAAAACCTCATGCCTCATATTATACACACGCCAAAAAACTATTATTATACAGAAATCAACCGTATTGCAGTCGGGACAAGGGACAAACCTTGTTTGGTGTTGATTTGTGACCTCTATCTTGAAGCTGATGAAAAGTGGTGTAACACCATCTAGTGATGATGTATGTGTATGAAGTTTGTTAAATTATCTTGAGCAGATCAGAAATTATGGGCAGGACAAGAGAAAAGGTAGTACGTATGTACAGATACTAGGGGTGTCAGTGTCTGGAGAATCGATTCGATTCCGATTTTTGATGCACCGATTCGATTAAAAATTGATTTTTGATTCTAAAACGATTTTCATTCCAGTATCGATTTTTGATTCAGAATCGATTTTCGATTCTGAAACGATTTTCGATTCTGAAACAATTTTCAATTGAAAGGGACAAACAGTCTGCAGTAATGATGATTAAAGATTAAACAATAATGTAAACAAATAAAACATTTATTTGTGTGTCAACATACTTGGCCAATAAACCTGATTCTGATTCTGATTCTTTAAAACAATAATGTATGCTTGTAGCAAACATTAATAATGTCAAATAATACAGTATAAATACAGCAGCCTGAACTGTGAGCAGATGGGTATGTGAATAGAATGCAGCAGCTTTAGGACCTGTACACACGTAGCCGGATATCAGTAAAGCCGAACAGTTTATCGTGCGGTTTGGCCTTTCATCCACACGTGAACTCCGGTTGATGCAACTATAAACTAATAATAACAAAACTCCGACCAAAGTGGAGATTTGAGAATTCTCCGCGTTCGCGTCTGCGTGTGGACTTTCAGAACCGGAGGTTTCTGCTCCAGCTGGAGCGGCAGAACCTGGAGCTGACGTCACATGCTCGGAGAAAAAAAAGTACTAAAATGTCAACATACCTGCTCTGACATGATTCCCAGTCGACATTTTCCTGCGTTTTATTAACTTTGTACTCCAACACGGTATTTTAGTAGTTCAACCTTGCAGTCTGTCCACACAAACGAAAGGAAAATAAATAAATAAATAACAGGAAATCGCGGCTGAGTTGAAGGGTTGTGACTGCACTACACGGCCACTACACTCAATCAATCAATCAATCAATCAATCAATCAATCAATCAATCTTTATTTATAGAGCCCTTTTCAGCAGCCAGAAGGTGCACAAAGTGCTGAACAATACAGAAATAAAACAAACAATCAAAAATAACAATAAAAAACAGCCAGTTAAAAATTCAAAACAATTAAGACCTAACAAGAATGTCAAAGAACTACTAGGTATTAAAAGCCTGCCTGAATAAGAAAATATGTTAAATCCTACCCGAACCGGAAACCCTGGTTAAATAAAGAAGTTCACGCCTTGCTAGCAGCCAGGGACACTGCATTCAAGTCAGGAGATAAAGAGGAGCTGAGAAAGAGCAGGAAAGAACTGAAGGATGGCATTAAGAAGGCCAAGGCCACGTATGCACAGAGGATAGAGGGACAGTTCACCTCACAAGACCCACGGAGCATGTGGAAGGGTATTAAATGCATAACAGATTACAAAGGCAAGAACAAACAATGCCCCAGGGACCCATCTCTGCCTGATGCCCTCAATAAGTTTTATGCACGTTTTGATGATCCAAACAGACCAGCTAGCACCAGACTCACCTCATCACCAGATGAAGAGCATCTCAGAGTGACCGCAGCAGAAGTGAGAGGCAGTCTCAGAAAGATTAATCCTCATAAAGCAACCGGACCAGACAACATCCCAGGGAAAGTTCTGAAGGAATGTGCGGACCAGCTCTGTGAGGTGCTGGCTGACATCTTCACCACCTCACTTGCACTGGAGTCAGTTCCCACCTGCCTGAAGACCGCGACCATCATCCCAGTCCCAAAGAGCTCCACAGTGACTGGTCTGAATGACTATAGACCAGTGGCCCTCACCCCGATAGTCGCTAAATGTTTTGAGAAACTGGTCATGTCCCACATCAAGGCAACCGTCAACATCAACGAGGACCCTCATCAATATGCATACCGTGAGAACCGATCAACAGAGGACGCCATTTCTTCCGTGGTCCACACTGCTCTCACCCACCTGGATCAGAAGGACTCATACGTGCGTCTGCTCTTTGTGGACTTCACATCTGCCTTCAACACCATGATCCCCCAAACTCTGATAGACAAACTATCTACACTTGGACTAAGCCCCTCTATTTGTAACTGGGTACTAGACTTCTTAACAGACAGACCACAGTCCGTGAAGATCCACAACTTCTCCTCCTCCACCATAACCCTCAGCACTGGCTCTCCTCAAGGATGTGTGCTGAGCCCCCTTCTGTTCACTCTGCTCACATATGATTGTACAGCCACACATCCAGGCTGTCATATTGTTAAGTTTGCAGATGATACAGCGGTGGTGGGATGCATCACAAACAATGATGAGTCCAGCTACAGACAGGAGGTGGAACACCTGGAGAGCTGGTGCAAAGAGAATAATCTTCACATGAATGTGAAGAAGACAAAGGAGATGATTGTGGACTTCAGAAGGAACAAACACACCCACGCCCCACTGAAAATAGGTGGGTCTGCAGTGGAAGTGGTCTCCAGCTACAAATACTTGGGTGTACACATGAATGATAACCTCAGCTGGAGCAACAACACCACCAGCCTGATCAAGAAAGGTCATCAGAGACTCTACTTCCTCAGACGGCTGAGACGTGCTGGTCTGAGCAGCCCAGTTCTCACCTCGTTCTACAGGTGTGCAGTGGAGAGCGTCCTGTGCTCCAGCATCAACGTGTGGCATGGAGGCTGCACAGTTGAAGAGAGGAAAGCTCTACAGAGAGTGGTGAAGGCTGCACAGAAGTCTGTTGGAGTCAGTCTCCCCACCATCACAGACATTTACACCTCCAGATGCAGGAAAAGAGCCACCTGCATCATGAAAGACCTCACTCACCCAGCACACTCACTCTTTGCCCCACTCCCCTCAGGACGGAGGTTGAGGAGCATCAAATGTAGAACCACTAGACTGAGGAACAGCTTCTACCCTGAGGCTGTTAGACTCATGAATAAATAAAAATAAAATAAAAAATAAACACTGCAAAATATCACATTGTGCTGATGCTGATCTGTTTTCTTGTTGCTGTGTTCATCTGTGTTCATCTGTGACCATCTGCTCATACAAACTCATGTTCGTGCTGCTGTTTATTCCCACTATATTAGGCTTAGTGTATTACTAGTTGATGTTTTTCTTAGTTAATTCTAGATGTTATTACTGTTTTTCTCTTGCATTTGTTGTTGGATGTAACTGGGACCCCGTGTACATAATCTCGTTTTCATCACATGTACCACATGCGGTGCAAATGACAATAAAGACTCTCTGACTCTGACTCTCTGACTCTGAATAAAAAGGTTTTAAGATTAGATTTAAAAAACTCCATATGAGTGATGGAGCGCAAGTCCAGAGGTAGCTTATTCCAGAGACTGGGTGCAACGACAGAAAAGGCCCGGTCACCCCAACGTTTGTAGTTGGTCTTTGGAACAGACAGGAGAAATGTATTTGATGATCTCAGTGTTCTCCTATATTCACGGACAGTTACAAGATCAGTCAAATACAGTGGGGCAAGACCATTAAGAGCTTTAAAAGTGAATAATAAAATTTTAAATTTAATTCTAAAATCAATTGGAAGCCAATGGAGAGAAAATAAAACAGGGGTAATGTGTTCACGTCTGGAGGTGTTGGTTAAAAGTCTAGCTGCAGCATTTTGGACCAATTGAAGGCGTCTAATGGAGGATTGGGAAATTCCCGCATACAGGGAATTACAGTAGTCAAGCCTTGAGGTGATAAAAGCATGAATGGCCTTTTCTAAATCAAAACGATTTAAAAAAGGTTTAACTTTGTATAAAAGACGTAATTGATAAAAACAGGCCTTGACTACAGACGCTATTTGTTTATCAAATTTTAAGTCCTTGTCAAATGTCACCCCCAAGTTTTTAACTGTTGGTCTGCATTTGGAAGTTAGAGCACCAAAGTTACAGGGAGCATCATCACCGAAGAAGATGCATTCTGTCTTTCCTTCGTTTAAAAACAAAAAATTACGGTGAAGCCACTGTTTAATGTCGTTAATACAATCAGCGTAGGGAGTGAGAAGATTGCTGTTTTTGGGTTTCATTGGTAGATAAATTTGTACATCATCAGCATAGCAGTGAAAAGAAAAATTATGTCTGGCTATTACTGATCCAAGAGGCAGCATGTACAGTGAGAAGAGTAGAGGACCAAGAATAGAACCCTGTGGCACACCACAAGAGAGAACGGTAGTGGAGGAAGAAAGAGTGTCCAACATGACAGAGAATGTTCTGTTGGTCAAGTAGGCAGTGAACCACTTGAGTGCTGTACCAGAAATTCCAACATAACGTTGAAGGCGAGATAGAAGGACAGTGCCACCTATGGGTTCAGCATATTCATTACACGCTCTGTAGTGAAATAAACGGCACATGTAGACGAACATTTTATATATCCAAACATGTATGGACAGAGATTTTTTTTTCCGCAAATATTCGTTTTTCAAACACCAGGCTACGTGTGTACAGGGCCTTAATCGGGTCCCGGAGGTCACTGGTGCATATATCCAGCAGTCACTGTGCGAGAGGCAGGGGACACCCTGGACATGTCTCCAGTCCATCACAAATAATTCAAGATACAAGCGTAAACAAAGATTTCAGCCTACTGTATTGCATAAACATTTAACTCAAAATAAAATAGACTGCAAAATCATATTGCATTCATCCATGTTTCAAATGTGTATGGATGGATTTAGTTTCAAAGATTTGTTTGGTAAATCTTTTCAACAAAAGCATCTATCCATCATCTTTACCCGCTTTATCCTCATCGGGTCCTGGAGGTCACTGGTTCGGGTCAGATTTCTTCTTCTTTCTGCCACCTTTCATTTTATGTATTATTTCATATACTATGAGATATGGTTTTATTTTCTTTATCTTTTGGGTTTTAATGTATATAAAAAATTAACGATTTTGGGGCTTTTAGAATCGATTCTGAATCGCCAGGACTAAAAATCTCGATTCTTTAAAAATCGTTTTTTTTCCTGCACCCCTAACAGATACTATAATATGCTCTGACTTTGACAGGCATAAAAAACAGGAGTCACTTGTGGTAGTACTGCATGTACAAGACAGCAGAGTAAAGTTACCTCTGATTGTATTAACTACAGTTTAAAGTTATCCATCCATCCATTACCTTTACCCGCTTCTTCCATTTTGGGTCACGGGGTCGCCGGTGCCCATGTCCAACAATCACTGTGTACACTCTGGACAGGTCGCAAGTCCATCACAGAGTTTAAAGTAATAAGCTTTTATTTTGGTAACTTCCTTGTCAGCAGAAATATGCTAACAGAACTCAGCTCGACAAGAAAAGGAAGACGACGAAAGGTGAAAGTGAACAGAGCTAACAGCAACACAGAGAAAAGATCACGGGAAAAGTTCAAAAGCAACTCAAGTTTAGCTTCAGTCGATAAGGGAACGAGGTTTGTAACAGCGATTAAAGTACCCTGATGCATGCTCAAGTGATTAACGTATTTTAACTACCGTGTTTTCCGAACTATAGGTCACAGCTTTTTATCATTTTTTCATGGCCTGCGACCTATAGTCAGGTGCGACCTATATATGGCTTTTCATAAAATAAGCTGATTTGTAATCATTTAATAACAAAAATTAAACTGAGACACACTCTTACAATAATGTCAGCTAACAAATGTATTTTTTAGGTGTTTATCCTGTTAAAAATATTCATTTATTAAAGAAAACTTCAGCTCAGACACATATTTGCTATAATTTTTATCAAACAAATAATTGTTTTTAAGTGTTAATCTTCTTAAAAGCCTTGCTGTGTGCTCCTGTGGCAGACATTTGCAGCAGAGCTAAACACGGTCCACATTTTGACGTAGGTGCGACCTATATATGGATTTTTCCAATTCTTTGGCAATAATTGGACAATGCGACCTATACTTGGGTGCGACCTATAGTCCGAAAAATATGGTAACTTGAAATGTTTATGTGAAAAGATGTGATTGGTTGTGTTAATGGAAAAAAAATATATACAAATGTAATAACAATGGATGGTAAAATAATTGTAATTACTGTTGTGTGCTTTTGTCTAGCTCTTACGTTGGTTGATGACATGAATGGCTTTAATAAGTCATCGTTTAACCATCAGTTCTGGCCTTCTTGATAAAGACTGGATGCTACAGTACACGGTGTCATCTGAATAAGATGTGTTCTGGGTGCATGAAGAGACTCCAGGGCAGACCCAGACCTCTCTGAAGGAATTACAAATCTTCTATGGCCTAAGAAGCTTGGCAGAGATTGTGAAGGTTTCCCTCCTGGAACTGTTCACACATGAACTTCGTCTGAATTTAGGTTGTACTGCTGGATACGGGCCCCAGTGACCCCCGCTACCCAAAAAGGAAGAAGTGGGTGAAGATAATGGATGGATGGATTTATTTATTACACTAACTCTGTGCTTAATTTGTAAACCAAACTATGCCAGAACGCAACTAGCTGGGGAGTGGGGGTGTGGTGTGGGGGTTTACCTACACCCACACCGTGTGGAGTATTATCTTCATTGCCACAGCCTTCAAGTGCTTCAATTCACGATTGTTTAGTTGTACAATGAGACATTTGTTGAAAGTAAATTGGACTGTCTTTTCGACATTTGATCGCTGTTATTTTGACAAATTGGCACGTTGTTTTGATACATTACGCATGTCACGTGATTACCCATCAAACATTTCTCTCATATTTTTCATAAATAAATTAAAATTAAATAAATATATATATATA
>JBBPBX010000819.1:2901-13836 GCA_038048925.1 Garcialebias charrua
TCAAAGCTGCGTGCTCACCTGTCACTTCATCTATTGCTTATTTCACTCATATGGCTCTTACATTTTGTTTGTCACAGACTGCTTTATTTTACTTTAAAATGAAGTTTTTTTTTTTGTTTTTTGTTTTTTATTTATCAGGAGAACATACAACAATTAACAATACATACATTTTACGAAACTTACATGACTTCTCAAAATAAAAATGTTCTCCTCTTTTCTCCCCCCTCCCCTCCCTCCCCCCTCCCACACCAAACATATCTCATCCCACTAACATAACCAAAAACAAGACGAAATGAAAAAAAATAATAATAATAAAATAAAAATAAAATAAATAAAATAAAAAAGGGGGAGGAGGGGGGATAGGACGGCATCAAAAAACTAAAAGGAAACAAGTGTTTTACCCATTCATTTATCCTTCAGAGTTAAGTCACATGGTAATGTGATGAGTCAGTCCCATCAGTCTGTGCATTGAGCATGCATCAGGGTATCAGTCTGTATGTTGTGAAGGCAAAGATTTTACATATGACACAAAGGGTGCCCATTTATAAGTAAATTTTTCAGAACTACCTTTCACTGTTAATGAAATTTTTTCTATTTTCAAGAATGATCTTACGGTGTTAAGCCATTGCGATGTGGATGGAGGTGTGGGAGATTTCCACGCGAGCAAAATACAGCGCCTGGCAAGGAGAGAACAGAAGGCTAGGACCTCCCTCTGCTGGCGGGATAGGTTAAGTGTGGTCCCTGGAACTCCAAAAATGGCAATAAGTGGATCACTCTGAATCTGGATCTTAAAAACTCCTGAGAGTATGGAGAAGAAGTATTTCCAGAACCCTTGTAATTTTGGGCAAAAGAAAAACATATGACTTAAGTTGCAAGGTGAGGCCTGACATCTATCACATTGGTCTGAAATTGAAGGGAAAATTTTTGATAGACGGGACTTTGAAAAATGTACTCTATTTATTACTTTAAACTGTATTAATTGTAGTCTGGCACATGGTGTACTCTGGCGTATGCTGAGAATAACTTTATCCCACCATGACTCTGACAGTTCAACACCCAATTCCCGTTCCCATGCAGTTCTGGTTTTACCTGATGAGTCGGCCTCAATTGCCATAAGTTTTCCATAAATAATAGAAAGAGGAGATTTCAGATTAGGCTTCAAAGCTAGGAATTCGACCCATGGTGGGTCAGTAGGCAAAGTTGGAAAATTTGGAAACCGTGATGAAACGCAATGTCTAATTTGGAAATAAAGAAACAAATGTGAAGTGGGTAGATTAAATTTAGAAGACAATTCTGAAAAACTAAGGAACAAACCATCTTCGTAAAGGTCTCTCATTGTTCTAATACCTCTCTCATGCCAAATTCTATAGGCAGCATTAGTAGATGCTGGAGAGAAAATGTGATTCTTTAATAACGGCATTTTATTAGATGGTAATACAAATTTAAAATGGGACCTAAATTGTGACCAGATCCTGAGTGTGGAAAGCACTATAGGATTTGTAGTAACAGAGGATAGTTTAATTGGTAATGATGAATAAATAATTGAGGCAGGTGAAAAAGATGCAGAAATCGATTGAACTTCAAGTTTGCACCAAATCAGATCCGGTGAATTTAACCAATAATTCAGTTTATGAATATGCGAGGACCAGTAATACATTGTAAAATTAGGTAGAGAAAGACCACCATTTGTGGTGAACTGTTGTAATAAAGAAAGTCTCATTCTGGGGGCCTTTCCATTCCACAAAAAGGAAGAGACCATCTGATCCAGGGACCTGAAGAACTGTTTGGGCAAAAACAGAGGGATGTTTTGATATAAAAACAGAAGTCTAGGTAGCACATTCATTTTGATAATATTAATCCTGCCTATTAGTGAAAGAGGGAGAGAGTTCCACCTCTGAAGGTCTGATGCAATTTGGGAGACTAGTGGGGTATAATTCTGAGAAAACATCGAGGGCAGAGTACGTGCAATATTAATTCCCAAATATCTAAACCCCGAGGGACTGAGCCTAAAAGGGATATCAGAAGGCTTAAGCTTTAAAGCTTAAAATGAAGTAAGTTTAAAAAAATATAAATGAGTTCAGTGAATCATCTCTGCACATCAATTTATTTTCTTTTGCATGCAAACACAAACAACCAAACTGATGCACTTCTCTCTCTGAATAAAACAAAGAACGTCCTCCATAACGTTAGGAGCTAGAACCTAACTTAGCAGATAATAATTATGTTTACCTGCATGGGTTTGTTTTGTCTGTAATTCACTTACCTGTCCAAAACACCTGGATGGTGCAGGGGTGCTCCTCTCCTCGCTGCTGCCCATGACTCCTGTAGTCCTAAACACACAGACCACGTAAAATATGACACGTTTCAAACCTTGAAAATCAATGGAGTCACAATAATATAGATACTTAAGGCTAAATTAAACCAAAAAAGGGCTTTTCAGAGGAGGTGACATGTTCTGCACATATTCGAAGATAAAACTGACTTTACTCTCTCCTAATGTTACTTAAACCAGGCAAGGATTCTGATATAATTTAGGAAAATATTGAAAAACAAACTTACCACTTTAAAACCAACGAAAACGTAATTTAAGTTTTTTTTTTAAAGTTTGAATACTGTATTTGGTAACTTCCCCAAGACAAAACAGTTGAACTTCCCCGCTCGGACTACCGGAAGAGGAGGAGCCTCATTCTGCTACCTTCTTTAATATCGGAAAACACAAATCTCTTGGCTAAAAAAATAATGTGGTTAATAATTAGCACGTAATTTCTTTTAATAACATACAGTGTCTACATATTTTATTACAATGTATTATATATCAAAAATAAAACAAATCTATAAAATCGCAAGGGTTATAGAGAACTTTGCGATTTGACAATGACGTGAATGAGTGTTGAAAATCCCACACTTTTGTCAAGACACTGAAGGGGATAAAATGGCTACGACAAAAAAGAACAACAAAGGGCTCTGTAGTGTTTCTTCATGTACCATTTTTTTAAAATCATTTTGTGTCTTGAATAATTTGTTTTATCTCATAGTACCATTCAATGTGAAGTTGTGCATATTTTGTTAATCAGGTTTTATTTACATATTTTAAACTTTGGTCTTTATGGTTATCTGGTATGGTATGGTATGTCACATTAGTCATTTTATTTTATTTTATTTGATGTTTATTCATTCATTTTAAAAGAACAATACAAGACAGTTTCATCAGATACAAGAATACAAGTAGGATAAAATGAAGGGAGCAGAAAGAAGATGAAATCTTATTATATCTGCCCCTTATTTCACAGTTTGTTCAACCAATGATAACCTTCAAACTACATCACAAAATGAATAATTCTACTTAATTTTTCTAACTGTAATATACAAACTACATCACAAAATGAATAGTTCTACTTAATTTTACTAACTGTAATACACAAACTACATCACAAAATGAATAATTCTACTTAATTTATCTAACTGTAATACACAAACTACATCACAAAATGAATAATTCTACTTAATTTTTCTAACTGTAATACACAAACTACATCATTCTAACTGTAATACACAAACTACATCAGAAAATGAATAGTTCTACTTAATTTTTCTAACTGTAATACACAAACTACATATACATACATATCAACTACATGATTTTATTAATCATTTATTCAGTTATGTGCCTCTGTGTGGTTTATTTATGACGAACAATTGTTAGGTTGTTTAGCAATTGCTTGATTTCTTTCCCATTTGGCATCTTTATTTCTCGTTTTGTCAAGTTCAAGGTTCTTTATTGTCCTTCGCATCACATGTGGTACATGCGGTGGAACAAAATTATGTACACAGGGTCCCAGTTACATCCAAAGATAGCAACAACAAAAAAATAAGTGTAAAACGAAACACTAAATAAGGATCTAAGATATTAACTAAGATAAACGCTAAACGAACGCGAAACAGTAAAAGATCTAAGATGCCATTCACTAATAGTGCAAAACAATACACTGAACAACAGCAGCACGAACATGAGTCTGTGGGTGGATGAGTATGAATTGTGTGGTAATGTGTCCATTTCATCTCTTTTTTCAGTAGTTCTTATGCCTTCAATAATCAGTGCAAACCACTTCAGTAGTTGTGAACGGCTACATTTTTAATTACTCTCACTTAATTTCTAATTGCATGGGCACCTTTTTTGTAACTAAAATGTTTTACAATCAATTTGAGGGAGGATGGACTAATCCTTATTGCCAAATACCATATTTGTTCAGTTTTTCAAGGAGAATGGTGTGATCAATAGTATCGGTGCTGTACAATAGAAACAAACAAGCAAAGCAGACAGGAAAACAAAAAAACAAAATATAAATAGCAACAGAAACTAACTAACATGGTGAACAGTGTATATTACAGAGAGGATCAAAACAAATCACATTGTGTTAAAGGCGAGAGAATAGAAGTGGGTTTTCAAGCGAGACTTAAATACTGTGAGTGAGGGAGCCTGCCTGACACTCAGTGGCAACTCATTCCACAGTCTCGAACCTGAGAAAGCCCTGTCACCTCTGAGCTTCCGGAGAGTATCTGGGACTTCAGAGAAGCATCTGGTCTGCTGACCTCAGAGAGCGCGGTGGGACATATGGCTGCAGAAGATCAGTGAGATAAGGTGGAGCAGAACTGTTCAGAGATTTAAAAACATACATGAGTATTTTAAACTGGATCCGAAGGTGAATGGGTAGCCAGCAGGGAGGCATGGTGTAATGTGCTCTCTACGGCCTGTACCAGTTAAGAATCGGGCTGCAGCATTTTGGACCAGCTGTAGTCGTGCAATGGAGGACTGAATGATTCCGAATAGAAGTGAATTGCAGTAATCGAGCCTCGATGTTATGAAAGCATGGATTACTGTCTCCAGGTTCTTTTTGGACAGTATGGGCTTCAGCTTAGACAGCCGCCTCAGCTGAAAAAAGCAGGATTTAACAATCATGTTTACGTGACTGTTAAGTTTCAGGGAAGGGTCCATTGTCACCCCCAGATTAGTGACCTTTTGTTTTTCTAGAGGGGCTAGAGAGAGAAGGTCAATGTCGTGGTTCGAGAGTGAGCTGTTGGGATGGAACAACATGACTTCAGACTTCTTCTCATAGAAACTTAAGAAGTTTGAGGCCATCCAATCATGGATGTCAGCCAGGCAGTCAAGAAGGGGTTGAATAGAGCGTGAGCCTCTGGGGAAAGTAAATTTGACAATCATCAGTGTAAAAATGAAAGGCTATTTTGTGTTTGCGGAAAATAGCACCTAGTGGCAGCAGGTAATGAGAAGAGAAGGGGGTCGAGGATGGACCCCTGCGGTACCCCCCCACTGAAGCGCTGTAGATGTTGAACTGAACCCCTTGATATTGACACAAAAGGTTCTGTCTGAGAGGTAGGACTCGAACCATTTGAGGGCAGACCCTGTGATGCCCACCCACTGCTCCAGCCTAGAAATGAGGATGTTGTGGTCAATAGTGTCAAAGGTCGATGTAAGGTCCAATACGACAAGCAGCACAGAATCACCTGCATCTGTGGCTGTGAAAATGTCATGACCTTCAGCAGAGCAGTTTCAGTGCTAGAGATTCGAAGCCGGATTGAAACAACTCTAGGATGGTGTGGTCGTCCAGGAAACATTTCAACTGAGACTCAACAATTTTTTCCAGTAGTTTGGAAATGAATGGGAGTCTGGAGACAGGCCGGAAGTTGGACACCACCAAGGGGTCAAGGTTAGGTTTTTTTCAGTAGAGGCTGGACAGCAGCCTGTTTAAAAGTTTTTGGGACCACACCTGAAGATAAACTGCTGTTCACAATAGTGAGAATAGAAGAACCCAGTGTAGGGAAAACCTCCTTTAGTAGCGAGGGGGGACCACATCAAAGGGGGAACCAGATGGCTTCATGCTGCACATGACCTGCTCCAGTGAAGACAGAGAGATGGGCTCAAAGTGGTCAAACACAGCAACACACTAGTCTAGTCGTCTGGTCATGGGGGCAGCAGCTTGAGCATGGATGCCCAGACATCTCTCTCCACAGCCACCTATTCCAGCTCTTCTGGGGGGGGGACCCCCAAGGCAGGTCAACCGAGAGATATTTTTTTTCAGAGTATCCTGGGTCTTCTCTGAGGTGTCCTCCCAGTCGGACATGCCCAAAACACCTCCCTAGGGAGGGGCCCAGGGAGCATCCTTACCAGATGCCCGAACCACCTCAACTGGCTGCTATTATTGTGGAGCAGCAGCGGTTCTACCGAGTCTCTCCTGGATAACTGAACTTCTCACCCTATCTCTAAGGGAGAGTCCAGCTACTCTGCAGAGAAAACTCATTTCAACCGCCTGTATCCTCGATCTCATTCTTTCTGTCAATACCCAGAGTTTGTGACCATATGTGAAGGTAGGAACATAGACTGACAGAGAGCTTTGTCTATATATAGAGTCAGAGTCAGTCAGAGTCAGAGTACTTTTATTAACATTGCACACGTTTTCACCAATACAGCGTGAATATGTACGCACAGTCATCCTGAAGGGGGGGTGAGTGTGTGAAGCTGCTGCCAATTCAGACCACATGTGATGAATCACATTATGTTCTTCAGCGTGGCCCCTCTCATCCGTATCGGGATTAAGGTCAAAGGTGTGAAACAAGGAAAGTACCATAAGGGTCACAGCGTTGGTATTAAAAAAAATGTATCACATTTTGTCTGCCAAGACACCACAAGAGACAGAAAACCATACCATAAGCACATTTAAGACAGTTACATGTTGCATTTTGAGACTGAGGCAGGGAGATTTCTGTCCATGAGACATTCCAGATAGCAACAGTCTGAGATGTAACCAGCCGGCTTCCGATAACGGTCATAGAAAAGTTCTCCGGGGAAACTAAATGTTAGCTTGCGTGTAGCATCTAACAATTCGGTGAAAATCAACATTTTAGAATTAGTTTTTATTCGGGATGTGATAACCGCTTGAATCGCGTTCTTTAAGAGACAAATCGATGTGGTTAGACAGTTTAGATGGCTTTTATTAAGTTTTCTAAACTTTACAAAAATCTCCGTTTTTCTTGTGGGTTTAAATTGTACTTCGACTCAATGCAACGCCTGGAAATGACGTCAAAAGTGGCCTGGTCGCAACGACTTGTGTCACCACTTTCGGCGAATCAGCGCTCGCCTTACAGATACGACTGTGTAACTGACAAATCACAGCTCTCGTTTCATCCAGCTTCTTGTTTCATCCAATCACAGCTCGTAAACAGACGTGATTGACACGTAGCTTTTACATTAGCTTAGCACAGCAGAACACAACTTCACGGACTCTTTACAGCTCATAAACGCTCCACAACCATAGCAAAAATTTCTGGAATATGGCGGCACCACACAACACAAGCCAACTGAGCTTCCTCAGTAAGAACAGCAATTTTAAATCGTTGAAACACAACGGACATCGATCAGCTTCAAGCAACTTTAAGAAACTAAGTCGGGATCCCGACTTAGTTTCTCAGGATCCCGAGAAAGTTTCTCTCTCAGGATCCCGAGAAAGTTTTTCAGGATCACGAGAAAGTTTCTCAGGATCCCGAGAAAGTTTCTCAGGATCCCGACTTAGTTTCAAACTTTCTCAGGATCCCGAGAAAGTTTCTCAGGATCCCGAGAAAGTTTCTCAGGATCCCGAGAAAGTTTCTCAGGATCCCGACTTAGTTTCTCAGGATTACAGGTAGTCCCCGACTTACGAGCGAGTTCCGTACTTATGAGTTGCTCGTAAACCGGAAATTCGTACGTCGGAACAAGAAACACGTGTTCTCGTAAGTCCGGATTTTCGCTCGTAAGTTGGAACATTTATGCTAGCGCTACTACGAACACTCGTTTTTCATCAAAAACATTCATACTACTTCATAAACATGCTCAGAAACGTGTTTCCAAACGGTTAGCTAACACACTTTCATCTAAAAACACAAAAAAGTGCTGTATTTTTTACAAATTTACTGCTCGTTCGCCAGCTCGTAAGTCCGGGACCTCGTATGTAAGAGCGCTCGTAAGTCGGGGACTACCTGTTTTATTTTCTCCCCATGTCCCTTTAGGGGCTCCGAACATCATAACCCCGCATCAATAATTTTTTTTTACCAACGTCACAAAAAAGGTACCATAAAATAAACAATGTGTTCACATTACATTTTAACAACATCTAGACAACAAATCAAACCAAGAGGAATACAAGATCAAGTAAATAAAACTGTTCAAGCGAAAACCTAACAAGAATAAAAATAAAGATAAGGAACATGAAGGACGAAACATCTCAGCAAAAAACAAAACCATCCACATGACATGATGAACATCAGATAATGTCCAAAATTTACATAAATGCAGCATGGGCCAACTATGGGGCCAACAACATATCCGCCATGTCTATATCATTTACCCACAATGCATTGCAATATAACCCCGCATCAATAAATAAAATATAAAACAGGTAAAAACTAGAGCCTAAAATATTTTTCAGTTTTATTTTTGTAGCTGAAGTGTTTATCAAATAAGGTCTATTGTTCCAACTAGAGACCATTCATATAAATACCACAATGAAAACTGTATGTTAGCTAAGCATTTTTCAACGGTTAGCTAGTTTTGCTGTTTGTCTCGTTTTAGCTTCTTTTCTCTTCAGTTCAGTCGGACTGTATTTTCACAGAAAATGTAATTTCTCTGTTCTGCTTTGTAAATCCTGCTTCTTTTCTTTACAAACAGCTTCGACGGTAATGACTAGGATATAATAATAACCACGATGCGCGTCCACGACGTGGTTTTTGCTCGTGCCCGCGTCCTGGTTTAGCTTTTTTTTTCTTTTTTTTTTCATCTTGTCAAAACAAAGCGGGGGCGAGTGGAAGCGCAGGCGTGGAGCTCGAGCTAAACGAAGGGTTCTTCTTCCTCGTGAATGAACACGACGCACCCTCCGTCGTCCGTCTGCCCCCTGATGCCCGCGGGGGTGCGCACACCGGCGGGGAACAGCGCGGGAGCCTCCCGCCGGTGAGGCCCGGTGTTACCGGACAGTAGCCCTTTCTTCATCCCGCCGGGAGCCACGCGACCAGGAACGGTGAGTCCGCGCACTCTCTGCATCTATGTGGCTTTTATCCACTGCTTTTTCTTTCATTTTTCTTTCTCTCGGCGGTGGTTGTTGTGTTCTCCACCAGTTTGCTCCAACATTTCCTCCACAAAAAGCAGCTCCACGTCCGCACGGCGGGCAGGCTGCGCGTGCCTCCTGCGGGTTATTAAACCTGGACTGTGTCTGCTCTCATCATCTGGAAATGTAATCTGACATGAAGCAGCACCATGGCTGCAACAGTTTACACATGGAGGAGGGAATGAAGCGAGTTCAGCCTGAAAAATGAGCATGGAGAGGATGTGGGAGCAGCAGACAACTCAGGGGGGAGGAGGAGGAGGAGGAGAACAAAAGCAGAAATGCCCAGACTGGCATTTCATCTCTGGCTGCTCTCTTTCTGAGCACCCAGCCTCCATCTTTAAATAATAACACAGATTAAAAGGATGCAGGTTGGTGGGGGGTCTTTGGGGGTCCAGTCCAGCCTGCTGCTCCCCCCTCACAGGGGATGGGGCTTCACTGTACAGTGTGTCCCTGTGGTGGTGGAGCAGGCCACCCTCACTGCTGCCTCACACTCTGATGCGTGTACAAACATGTGCTTCCTCCTTCCTTTCTTCTTCTTCCTCGCCCTCTGATGTAACTTGTGATTCCAGTAAGGCTGGATGTGGAAGTCTTGTTGCTAAACTGACACCACTTCCGTAAAAAAAAAAGTGACAAACGTGTGGTTTGTTCCTCCATCAGCGCCTCGCTGCAGCCGGTCTGTCATCTCTGACACCAGTTTAACCGTTTCTCCTCTCCTGCTCAGATGCTCGATGGACTCCGGCGGAGGCATGCCTCCCGCTCCTCCCCCAGACCCCTGTCTCTCAACTTCAGCACCTTCTCGACCCCTCCTCTGAGCCCGGACCTGGACGGCGGCAGCTCCAATGCCAGCGAGCACCCCATCAGGAGGTAAGGCTCAGCTCCCGCACGGGATTAACATCTACGCAACATGATGCATCCTGGTAAATGTGCATGAAATATTCAGTAGGGCTCACATAGAAAGAAAAACCAAACAAACCCCATCGTTTCTGGTTTTATTACCCAGCTGAGCTTTGTGTGCGAAACACGCCGGCCTCGCAATGATTGTCTCCTGGTGGGATTGTGTGCCCTTTCTGCTCCTCGTGTTTTCAGTTTGTGTGTGAGTGGGCGTGAAGGTGGTTTACCACCGTGTTGTCAGCAGAGAGTGGTTTACCACCGTGCTGTCAGCAGAGAGTTTCAGGACTGCGTGAGTTCAAACTCATCGGGGGTTTCAAAAAAATAAAAAAAATCAACAAGTCGCTTCTGAAACTACACAAACATTGTAATTCAGGGTGTTATCACTCAAAATTTACAGCTAGGCTGCATCTGTGCTCCTGAAATAAATCAGGATTGGAGACTGTCTGTTGAAGAGGATGTCCCATTTAGAGAGACAAGGCCATAAATCAACCATGCAGATACCGTCCTGTTATAGCACCAGGTAGGTTTGTAGTGCTCAGCTCAGGACTGCAGGATGGTCTCTCCATAGCTTTTGTCCTTCCATAATCTCTATTTATTAATAATGTGTTCTACAGATCACTGAAGAAAATCATGGCTGAAATAGGTTGGGTAGCATATTTTATTTTAGTCTTTATATTTTGCTTCCGATGAGGAAGGCTTTCGTTTTATCTTTTAAAAGTGGTTGTGAACAGCATTTCTTCAGCCTTTCTGAAATATAGGATTCTTATACTGTATATGATTCATCTGCCATAGATTTTATTTTAGGCTTGATAAATCTGTTGTGGAACCTGGATGTGCCTCTTCATTAATGCACCCTCGTTACTGTTGCGTTCAAAGTTTTTTGTCCTGTGTCGTCGCA
>JBBPBX010000819.1:35129-59276 GCA_038048925.1 Garcialebias charrua
ATTCAGTAAAAACCATATCAGAGCACATTTAGGTACAATAACAAAGGAAATACGGCAGGCAGGGAGATTGTGTCCATGATTAATTTCAGACAAACACAAAGTTCAGCAGGTGTGCAGCTGGGTGTTATCCGAAGCCTCACAGAAATCTCTGGGGAGGGGGAGGGGGGGGGGGGCTCTTCAACTCCTCACTCTAGGAGAATGGATTCCCACAGCCCGCTTGTCAAGGACATGTGCAGAAGCCAGATAATGTTTCGTTTGTTATCCAAATAGACCACAGTGTTCTTTTCCACTGCCGCCTCCAAGTCTGTGGGTGCTGTTTCATGGCCGAAAGAAATCCAAATATGTGGTTCTGCTCTGCCCCGCTTTCATGAGCTTCCACCTGTCCCTTGATCGATCCTGGGTGGCTGCAAACAAGTCCCAAAACGGACAGCAGGTGCACGGTGGTCCACCACTGCACCAATCGTGCGATTGAGCTCATACAGCAGCTGGGATGAGGAGCCCACGACCCGGTTCAGAGAATTTTGCTGATCAGGCAGTCCCGACAGCGCTCTGATAGCCGCCGAAGCCTCCCTCAGCTTCCGATAACAAACAACTCCGGTTACGCCAAAAAACAGAGCAGTTGCTACCAATAATCCAATAATCCACAAATCCTCCACGTCTTCGACACTCAGAACGGACAGACACATGGGCTGCCACTGACCCCACGAGTCCAGCACGTATCCAGCCGCGTGTGTGTCGGAGGGACAGACAGCTTCTCCTGACACGGTCCGCTTCGTGGAAAAAATCTTATCCATTGAAGAAACAGCCCAATTGATTAATTCCATATTGGTTCGAGTGAGCGCTGAAGGGTCGCAGACGAGACGAAAAGCAAGCAGGGAGTAGGAAAAACTTAGGGAGGGAAGAGCAGAAAGATATGCGACCTGCCTTGCCGAGTGCCGGAAGAAGACACATGAAGACACATGAAGAATCCTCCGTGATAATTGGCTTTATACACTCACAGTATATAATATAAAGTAAAACAACATGATCTCATGTTAAATATATAGTTTATCATCTAAAACATACACACCTCCGATTATGTTTACACAAAGACTTACTCTTTTCCGACTGTAGCTTCCCTGCGTTGTTTTGACGTGGTAGCTCCTGTGGCACTTTCTTCTGTAGATTTTCTTTTAAAAATAGTAGGAATAGCATCCGGTTTTAAAAGTCTTCTGAATCTTACTGGTAATCCTAAAGATTCTTTTATACCAGGTCTTTCCTGAAAACAATTGGCAGTAAAATGGTCGCTGCAGACATACACCATCGGTCCCTCTTCTCTGTACTTGTCCATTATAGGTGAAGTTTCTCATCTTTTGGAAATTTGTGAAGGCTCACTTGTTCACTGCTGATATTAGAACACCCAAATGTGCTACAACGTGATGGCGTTTTTCAAGTTACACAAAAAAAAGAGGCGATCTTTCAGGAAATGAATCTGTATGGAAAGCAGTTAACACACCAAACAAACGGGCAAGGCTCTGCCTTATGCCCTGTGCCCACATGTACAGTACGTCACAATGACGTTTTGCGGAAATGCGCAGATTTTTAGGGGCGTGTCCCAGAGAAAAAACTACCATAACTTGGAATGAAATTTTAATATATTTATAATTTATTTTGCAAAAACTAACAGAGCTGAATGATATAAGATACAGTATATATGTTGTGACATCTGCAAATTTCCAACATCATGTCACAATCCCTTTAATATCACAACTCTACATGAAATATATAGGTGAACAGATTTGGCTTACTATCTGGCAACAAACTGGTTAGTTTTGTCTGTCACCCTTAATGCATAATAAGCAGTTATTAATTATTTATTAAGTGTTTATAAAGAACACCCTGATGCATGCTCAATAATCCAGGTAGAAAAATCTAAAAAAGCTAAGTCTGGTCCTCTGGACATTCAAAAATACAAAACAAAACAAAAAATATTGTAGAAATTGCTTTTTTTTTTTTTTTTAATGTCCAGAGGACCAGACTTAGCTTTTTTAGATGTTTATAAAGAAATTAATAACACATCTATAAACTATTTATTAGCATCTATAATGGGAGCCTAATTGTAAAGTGGTACTCAAAAGTCACCTCAGGACACTATAAAAGAAAGAAATGGTACAATTACAGTGAGTAAAATGTTCAGTACTAAAAGGACCTTCTTGCTGTAAGGCAACACTGTTAACCACTAAGCTACCATGCTGCCAAGTAAACCTGCAATCAAAGACCATAGTGCCCTGTTAGGAAAATATGGAACAATAACATATTTATTATGAAGAGATAATAAGATCTTTTCTCTCATCGTTCTGTTTGTTCTGACTGTTGAGCCTTGAGGCAGTGCCATCTCTCATACGTACAGCGAGCATCCTCGAAGCGACTGACGAGTGTGCGTCTGGGGCTGCCTCTTTCTCTCTTGTAGAAACCTGAGTGCATGTGGGGGTCAGGAGGTGTGCGAGGACATGGTGAAGCACGACGTCATGACTCCTCTGACAGCACTGCTTAGAGAGGTGAGACTCTGCTACTTTTAGCTCACTCCATTACTTCAGTTCCTCCTCATCAGCAAGCTACCAAAATATCTGCTGCAATTAGATGTCATTCCAAAGCTGAGCCAAATGAAAAGAAAAAAAAATCTGCCAGCATGCTTGGAAAAATAGGACCAGCTTTCTCCCTAACGTTTGGTTGAGATCTTCAGCCATGAACAGTGTATTTGAGATAGTTCATTCAAGACTGAGTTTTTTTTCATAAAAACATTTGGACATTCTCATATAAATTATGTGTTTGTTTGGCTGATACCTCCTGCATATTTTTTCAGTGTTATTCTGGTTTTGATGGTGCTGTTGTGACGATGAAAGACCAGAAAAACCCAGTGGAAGATGTGGCCAACGAGGCTGTGAACCTGCTGTGGAATCTCTGGTGAGCTATAAAAAGGTTATGCACACCGTTTTCATTAAATCATTACTATCATTACTCAGCTGCTCAGAAGATTTTAATGCATTTAGAGTGGATCAAATTAGCAATGATGTAACTTCAAAAGTAATCAAATCCTCTAGAATTAATTTTAAAAAAAGCACACAAAAAATACAATTGTTTGAAATGTTTTACTGGTTCAGATGGAGGTGGTGGAACCAGAAGATTTTTTGTTGTGAAAGTACCCACACTGAGAACGTTCTTTTCATTTTAATGATACGACAAAGCTATTGTTTTTTTCTGTAGATTATTTTTGTACTCTTGAGCCTTACATTGCATTTGTACTGTGAAGTTGCTGGTAGAAGTTATTAGAATTTACATCAACAGTATGTATAATAATAATAATACCGTAGTATAATAACTGAAGCGTCGACACCAGGAGAAAAGGTTCATGTACAAGATACTTGATGTAAAAAAAACTATTTTTTATCAAGTGTTATATTTTTCATCATATTTTATACTATTCGTCGTAATTGTGGGTGACATGGTGGCTCAGTTGCTATTGCCTCTCAGTGAGAAGGTCGCCGGATTGAATCCCGGTCAGGGGCCTTTCTGGGTGGAGTTTGCATGTTCTCTCCGTTCTGTGTGGGTTTTCTCCAGGTACATGTACTCCGATTTCCTTCCACAGACCAAAAACATGCATGTAAGGCTGATTGGTAACTCTGAATTGTCCCTAGGTGTGAGGGAGAGAGTGAATGGTTGTCTCATTTGCCTCTGTGTCCCTGTGATGGACTTAGATCCAGGGTGTCCCTCTGCCTCTCATGCAGTGACTGTTGGATATGGTCACCAGTGACCCCCGCTACCCAAAAAGGAAGATGCGGGTAAAGATAATGGATGGATGGTTGTAATTGTTAATTATTTAAGTAGGACTTTCTAAAAACACTTAATTTGTGAATGCATGAATTATTTTGTACTCTTGAGCCTTACGTTACAATTGCATCACAATTCAACACTTGCTCTTCTCAAGGACGGGACGTCTCCTCTCGGTCTCTGCTTTGCTTTTGCTTTGTCTTGTCTGTGAAACTGTCTGAGAGCCTCTCTACAAAATCTTCTGAATCATAACTATGGACTTCAATTTGGTCAGTTGGTCCCTCAACACAACTGATAACATTTCTTCAAAAAGAAGACAGGCTGTAGGCGAGCTGATTTGCCCTGTTGGCATGCACACAGCTGGATATCTCATCGACTTGAAGACTTGATGATTGTCTATCTCTGCTGTCATCTGTGGATCTTAAGGACGCATATTTACAAGCCCAAAACCAGAAAAGTTGGCACGTTGTGGAAATCGCAAATAAAAACAGAATACAATGACTTGCAAATCTTTTTCAACCTATATTCAATTGAACACACTGCAAAGACCACATACTTAACGTTCGAACTGGTAAACTTTGTTATTTTTTGCAATTATTAGCTCATTTGGAATTTGATGCCTGCAACATGTTTCAAAAAAGCTGGCACAAGTGACAAAGAAGACAGAGAAATTTGAGGAATGCTCATCAAACACTTATTTGGAATATCCCACAGGTGAACATGCAAATTGGGAACAGGTGGGTGCCATGATTGGGTATAAAAGCAGCTTCCTTGACATGCTCAGTCATCCACATAGAAGGATGGGGCGAGGGTCACCACTCTGTGAACAAATGCGTGGGCAAATTGTCGAACAGTTCAAGAACAACTTTTCTCAACGAGCTATTGCAAGGAATTTAGGAATTTCACCATCTACGGTCCGTAATATCATCAAAAGGTTCAGAGAATCTGGAGAAATCACTACACGTAAGGGGCAAGGCCGAAAACCAACATTGAATGCCCGTGACCTTCGATCCCTCAGGCGGTACTGCATCAAAAACCGACATCAGTGTGTAAAAGATATCACCACATGGGCTCAGGAATACTTCAGAAAACCACTGTCAGTAACTACAGTTCGTCGCTACATCTGTAAGTGCAAGTTAAAGCTCTACTATGCAAAGCAAAAGCCATTCATCAACAAGATCCAGAAACGCCGCCGGCTTTGCTGGGCCCGAGCTCATCTGAGATGGACTGATGCAAAGTGGAAAAGTGTTCTGTGGTCTGATGAGTCCACATTTCAAATTGTCTTTGGAAACTGTGGACGTCGTGTCTTACGGACCAAAGAGGAAAAGAACCATCAGGACTGTTATAGGCGCAAAGTTCAAAAGCCAGCATCTGTGATGGTATGGGGGTGCATTAGTGCCCAAGGCATGGGTAACTTACACATCTGTGAAGGCACCATTAATGCTGAAAGGTACATACAGGTTTTGGAGCAACATATGCTGCCATCCAAGCGACGTCTTTTTCATGGACGCCCCAGCTTATTTCAGCAAGACAATGCCAAGCCACATTCTGCACGTGTTACAACAGCGTGGCTTCGTAGCAAAAGAGTGCGGGTCCTCCCCTGGCCTGCCTGCAGTCCAGACCTGTCCCCCATTGAAAATGTGTGGCGCATTATGAAACGTAAAATACGACAACGGAGACCCCGGACTGTTGAACAACTTAAGCTGTACATCAAGCAAGAATGGGGAAGAATTCCACCTGAAAAGCTTCAAAAATTGGTCTCCTCAGTTCCCAAACGTTTACTGAGTGTTGTTAAAAGGAAAGGCGATGTAACACAGTGGTAAATATGTCCCTGTGCCAACTTTTTTGCAATGTGTTGCTGCCATTGAATTCTAAGTTAATGGTTATTTGCAAAACAAAATAAAGTTTCTCCGTTCGAACATTAAATATATTGTCTTTGCATTCTATTCAGTTGAATATGGGTTGAAAAAGATTTGCAAGTCATTGTATTCTGTTTTTATTTGCGATTTGCACAACGTGCCAACTTATCTGGTTTTGGGCTTGTAATTGGATTTATGATAACTGGTTCCTGCTTTTTGAATTCGGCTGGTTCCTGGTATATCAACACACAAGGAAGACGTCGGCAGCAAATCTGGATCTGGTCAGGCTGCCTGCCCTACATGATGGCTTGGTTCATGTCTCGAAAACCCAGACTTTTGGGTGAATGGATTAGATCTCGGGAATTTTCTCAGGCACGTTCCATTGATATGGTCATTTTAATTTGGAAATTTCGGAAGCGAGTGGACCAACACAGACTGAAGGTAGATGTCATTATTCTGCCTGTCCCCAAAACAATTGTGTTTATCTGACATTCGGCTCCCTAACTGGCCTTGACAGGCCGTCTTATCTCAACACATTTGAGAAGTTTTGTAAACCAGATGCTCTCATCCCCCTCTCAAACCTGCTACTGAGGAATTCCACTGACTTTTCAGAGGAGACCAGCTGAATAAACATTATGCCATCATTTCAGGACTCTGGATTCACCTCTGGCCGTCCTTGTCAGACCCCCCCCCNAGTGTGCACAGATCTCTACAGAGGGAACTACTGTATACGAACTGAGTGTTTTTCATATGAACTCTGCAGTCCCTCTGCGAGCTGGCTGCTCACCGCCTTTGAGTACCGTATTTTCCGTACTATAGGTTGCAGTTTTTTGCCTGATTTGCATGCACTGCGACCTATAGAGAGGTTAGACTTGTTTATGGATTCTTCCCCCCATATTTTTAGGCCAATTTTTGGCTCGGAAATGACCGTTTTTCATTTTGGCAAAAAATGGTGCAGTACCACTTTTGTCCGCTAGGGTACACCGACCGTTCCCACCTCATGTGTCCGAAGGCAACCTCCTCCGGTCGGACTGACTCTGTCGCAGCCCGGCCTCCTGCTCTGGAGCTCTGACACTTCCAGAGAGTCCACCGACCGTTCCCACCTCATGTGTCCAACGGCAGCCTCCTCTGGTCGGACACACTCTGTCGCAGCCTGGCCTCCTGCTCTGGAGGTATGAACTACTGTTAGCTCAGTGTTTGTTAGCAAGATAATAATAATAATAATGAATTCAATTTATAACGCGCTTTTCATTAGTGAAAATCTCAAAGCGCTACACACATTGAATGCTACACACATTCATACACCGGTAGCGGCAGACTACCATGCAAGGTGCTTTCCAGTCCTACCGGGTAGTGCTTTAACAGATTAACCGAGTTTTCGACAGATCGAGTGCTTTGACTTCTATCGAGGCTTTTTTGTCCAACTCGGGTACCCGTAGTGACGTCATCACGTCGCAGTAAGGTCTGTACGTCACATCACGTGATAAAAACAGAGCGCGCGGTAGCTTTTAGCTTTTAGTAGACGCTACAAAATGGATTCCTTTGTGCGCACGGATGTATGGAGCTGGTCCAGTCTTGTCAAAAAGGTAAAACAGTTTATAATTTTATAAATTGCGCTACTCATTGAAACATCCTGTTGACGTTCTTTGCTATGAACACCGTAGTAGATTGTGTGACAGCAGAGGGCAGTGTTGCAATGCAGGTCCCATATATAACACGGCCGAAACGGCTTCATCTCTCTCGTTTCACAAAGAAAAAGAAACAAATATTCATCTCTCTAGAGCTATTAAAAATCTATAAACACAATCTCTAAAAGTAAACCTAAATTGCACAGCACTGCACGGTGGTACGGTGTGGCTGTAGCCCCATTTGTTTTTTAAGTTTCGGTTTTCAGCGCATTACTTTCACTTTTAAAATTAATAATAACTAATAGTTTTGTTTTTCCTGTGACTTATCTGCAGTATGATAAATGATAGGAGCATAATAAATGCTCCCAATGTTTTGTTGGTCTTTTTTTTCTTTTTGTTAAGACGTTTTTTATGCATTTATATTTATTTATTTATTTTTCATCATAAGACACTGTGACGTCATCGGCTACTCGAGCACCGCTCGAGTTTTTTTATGTTAATGTCGAGGTTAAAAATTATGTACTCGTTCAACCCCTACTACCGGGAGCAACTCGGGGTTAAGTGTCTTGCCCAAGGACACAACAACACATGGTGTGGGGAACCGGGATTCGAACCGCCAACCTTCCGATCGGGGGACGACTGCCATTACCACTACGCCACGGCCGCCCCATCAATCAATCAAGATAAGTCAAGAACCACAGGACATATTTTTATCAAACTTACAGAAAGTAATCACTGTATGGACATTTACAAGTGACTAGCTTTATGAGATGTTTGAGATTAAAAAAAAGATGTTTTATAGATGTAAACGTGTCGCGTTAGCTTCGGGTTATTTTCCTGCTACTATTTGTCTAAATAACTCATAAACCACACCGCGGATTTTCTTGAAAACTACAGAAAGTAATTATTTGGTGTGCATTTACAAACTGTGACCTGTATGAGACATTAAAGATAAAATTTGATGTTTTATGGGCATAAACGTGTCGCGGCTAGCCTCGTTTTATTTCCGTGTATATTTTAGCAAATAGCTCATAAACCACTCGGCGGATTTTCTTTCAGCTTACAGAAAGTAATTATTTGGTGTTCATTTACAAACTGTGACCTGTATGAGACATGTGAGCTAAAATTCGATTTATTTATAATTTATTTTCGCAGTGCACGCGACCGTTTGGAAGACGTCAAAGTGAAACAATTTAAATCCAGCAGATTTGACCATTTCGTGAATTTATTAAGGAACGGTTAAGCTCAGGAACCCTTGTGCTATAATGTCAGCTATAATTTTTAGCAAACAAATAATTGTTTTTACCGTGTTAATCTGGTAAAGTCCTTCCGTGCTCACTGGCTTCTGTGGCCGCCATTTTCAGCAGGGCAAATGAGGCGCTGGCGCGTCGCGTAACCGTGACGCATAATCGATGCAACCTAAATAAAGGTGCGATCTGTTTATGGATTTTTCCGATTTATTCCCAATAATTGGACAAAGCGACCTATAGAAAGGTGCGACCTATCAGGCGGAAATTACGGTACTCCACATCCCCCCCGCCCCCTCTCTGCGTAATGTCGGCGTCATTTGACCGTTCTTTCGGTTGAGGACGTGGAAGACCTATTCATAATTGGATTTATGGTAGCAGGTGCGCTGCTTTTTGGCTTGTGTGGGTGCCTCTGCTACTGGAAAATCAGGAAGACTTCCGCGGCGATCAACGCGCTGTCAAAGCTTCCTGCTCAGAACGAGTCTGTGATCCGAGCTGTGACCTCAATGAACCAGCTGCTGTATGAGCTTAATCGCACGGTGGGAACGGCCGTTGAGGACCGCAGACCTGCAGTGCGGTTTGGGACTCGTTTGCAGCCGAGCGGACTACACCAGGGGTGGGACGTGGACCCATAGCTCGGGTCTGATGAAATCTTCACGTAATTTGGAGAAATTGGATTTCAGACAGCACCTGGACTCAAGGCTACGGTAAAAGTTCACCGAAGCCTGCCCTGAAGACAAATAAATCAACTAATCTAATCGGGACACCCCAAGCAACCTTGAAAGAGGTTGACTACAAATTTCTCCTGGAGTCTGAGCAACTGAAGAACCACTGTCGCACCCCCCTTCCCCCGAGAGCTCTTTGTGTGCTTCAGATAAGGCCGGTTGTTTCCATCTGCAGAACTGTGCTCTAATCTGGACAGTGCCCACAGACTTTATCTCATTGCTTCGCCACTAAAATGCAACATGTGATTTGACTTATCTGTGCTTGGCTGGTAGAGTTTTTTGACTGTATCATAGAGTGTCCTGAAAGACAAGATGTGATAGAATCTTTTTTGAATACCACTGATTACCTATTGTAACCTTCCTTTTTTTCCATATCTGATTGTGGCGGCGCGGATTAATTTCTGCTGCGGCTGCGTGTACACGTCCCCCTTCTCAAGGACGGTGTGTGCGTCAATTGCAATGTTTTTGTGCTCCGGTGCACTGACGATGCCAATGAAGATATATTCTATTCTATTCTTCTATTATGTGCAAGATTTTTTTTCATTACCACATTTTTTACCTTCAAGCAGAGGTCAAAAATGTGTTAAGGTTTTTTTTGTCTCCAAACCCTATGTGTCATTTTTCACCACTTTTATTGTCTGTCCAACAGATCTCACTTGTAAATGAGTCTTTGAGGCTCAATGTGACTTATCCGTTTAAATAAAAGTTGAATGATTGAAACATTGCACATTTAAGGATTCACATTGAATGATTTCACAACTTTGTTCAGCCACTGTGTTTATTAATCAATTATTTTGAACTGTTTTTCATATTTCTGTTGCCCTTCTAGTGAGAACAGCAGCCAGGCTCTGTCTGTGTTCAACAGATCAGGTCTCTTGGATGTGGTTGTCCAGTGTCTAGAGAGACACCCACTCAATGTGGAGCTGGCCATTTCTGCAGGTAAGTCTAAGAAAAAAATAATTATTGGTTTATTGTTCTGGTGTTCTTCTGAGGAGTAAAGCTTTACAGTAAAGAAACGGGTGTGGTTCAGGTAGATCAGTGGGAGAGTATGTTTTTGGATTGTTTTATTGACCAACTCAGACCAGCTTGGAAGTAGACCAGTGAGTATTTCAGACCGTCACACTTCCACCTTTATGTGTAACAGCCACTGTTAAATACTAGACATTGATCTCCTTAGAAAGGCCTAAGGACCAAAACTTTATTAATTTAATACAGTTTTCAAATATGTTTGGAGCTATACAACACTCATTGTTCAGTGATCTGCACCTCACGTGAGACCTTGTTGTGCTTTATTTTTCTTCTCCGTTATAATTTTGTGTTACCTGGCAACTTAAAGTCAATGACAAACCAAAAAGGTTTTGACTGAAAACACTTCCGTCCATTTGGATGGATCATTCACACATTCTTGCTGTCTTTTTTACTGGCCACAGCTTTTTATTCTGTCAGAATCTACATTGTTGGACAAACTAATTGACCAAATTCAAAACTTAAAAAAAAAAAATATTTCTTGAAAACAACTACTAAGATAATCTAAATGTTTTCAAGAACAGTCATCCATCCATTTATTCATCATCTTTACCTGCTTCTTTTTTGGATTGCGTGGGTCATTGGTGCCCATGTCCAGCTATCATTGTGTGAGAGGCGGGGACACTGGACATGTCTCCAGTCCATCACAGGGACGCAGAGACAAATGAGGCAAACAACCATTCACTCACTCACATCTAGACGCAATTTGGAGATACCAATCAGCCTAACATGCATGTTTTTGGTCTGTGGGAGGAAACCAGAGTACCTGGAGAAAACGCGCAGAGAGAACATGCAAACTCCATCCAAAAAGGTCCCGGCTGGGATTTGTACCGGTGACCTTCTTGCTGAGAGGCAACAGCTCTACCAACTGCACCACCATGCCACCCATACGACATTAGTCATATGAAATTATATTATTTTTCTTACACTTTGAGTATATTAGGCAAATACCGTATTCGTCGGTCTATAACAAGCAGTTTTTTTGCTCATTTGAATGTCCTGCATATTATACACCGAAGCGTGTTATTTTTGGATTTTTTTCCCATATTTTTAGACCCATTTTTGGCTCTGATTCGCCGTTTTTCATTTTGGGCAAAAAATGGTGCAGTACAGTACAGTACCACTTTTGTTCGCTAGGGAGACTCTCCAGACTGTTTCTAGCTCATGTGTCCGAAAAAAGCCTCCTCTGGTCGGACTGACTCTGTCGCTGCCCGCCCCCTGCTCTGGATGTAGCTGCATTTAGCTGTGAGGTTCACTGTTTTTGTTAGCAAGATAACTCATAAACCACACCGCGGATTTTTAAATCCAGCTGATTTGAACATTTTGTGAGTTGGTTAAGCTCAGGAACCCTTGTGCTATAATGTCAGCTAAGAAATATATTTTTTAAGCGTTTATTTAGCTAAATTTAAAGAAATAAAGCGTCCCACCCGCGTGCATGCAAATCGGCGAACTACTTTTTAAAATCCAGCTGATTTGAACATTTCGTGAGTTGGTTAAGCTCAGGAACGCTTGTGCTATAATGTCAGCTAAGAAATATATTTTTTCTCGCAAAGAAATAATTGTTTTTACCGTGTTTTCTTGTGAAGTCCTTCGTACTCGCTCCTTCTGTGGCCGCCATTTTAAGCAGGGCAAATGAGGTGCTGGCGCGTCGCGTAGCGGTGACGCATAATAGATGCGTGGTAAACACCGAAGCGTGTTATTTACGGATTTTTCCCAATATATTGGCAGTAATTGGACAAAGCGTGTTCTACACAGGAGCGTGTTAAAGTCCGACGAATACGGTAAACAAATGTCACCTCAAGGTCATCATTTTGGTCTAACAAGACTTTCCGAGCTTCTTTAAAGTCTTCTCTACAAATATTCTCAGTCTGGACTGATGTGCGTAAACACGCCAACCACACTGAATTTGACGATAATTATTATTAGTTTTTATTACTAGTCGTTTTCCATTCACCTTTGCCCCACTTCAGGTCATTCACTCGACATGAGTTGCTGGCATTTCAGCAGAACAGGAAAACGAGTAGCTCTCTGAGCTTTTCACTGTGGGATTTCACCATATGCTGATCATGGTCCTCCCCAGTTTGTTTTCCAGGTATCAGGGCATGAACTTGCAGGCAGGACATTTTGGTTTCGACCAATAGCAAACTCTTCACAGGAATAACCATTAACCTGACAGCTGGGTCATCTAGTTCTTGTAGTCTGCAAGCTGATCGTGCTTTTTTGAACAATAAAATACAAACCTATTTATATCTACAGTTACATTCAAGATTTTGGACTCTCCCTGCTAGTTTTAAAACTCTAATACTACGGTAACTGATATTTCCTGAACAACACCCCTATGCACTTTTTATGCTTTTATAGTGTTAATAAGAGTTGATTGAAACCAAGCAAAACGAGCAGAAAAGCTCAACTAAAAATTGCAGGATTGGGATCATTGATAAGTTTGTCAGATAATAGAAAATGCAAAAGGTTGCAAAACAATGTTTTTTTTTCAACAGGTCAATACTGTAATATGTTTATAGATGAATTTTATAGTATAGTAAGTGGAAACCACTGGTCTTGCTTCATGTCTTTATAGAAGCCTAACTGGTTCTAGCTTCATATTGTGTTTTCTAAGGTCAGTTGACTTTGGCAGCCATATCTAATTGGCTCCAATTGACTTGTTGATGTACAACGTTCAATTAATAACAGTAATATAACTAGCATTAGCGGTATTAGCATTAACAGTAATATAACTAGCATTAGCATATTAGCATTAACAATAAAATAACTAGTATCAGCATTAACATGGGTAGAACTAGCATTAGCAGTATTAGCATTAACAATAATAGAACTAGCATTAGCAGTATTAGCATTAACAATAATAGAACTATCATCAGCAGTATTAGCATTAACAGTAATAGAAATAGCATCAGCAGTATTAGCATTAGCATTGGTAGAACTAGTATTAGCATTAACAATAATAGAACTAGCGTTGGCGATATTAACATTAACATTGGTAGAACTAGCATTAGCAGTATTAGCATTAAGAGTAATAGAACTAGCATTAGCAGTACAGTATTAATAATAATAATAATAATTGTCTATTCCTGTCATCTGCGTATGTTTCCCATACACAGACGAAATTCGTCTCTGCATTTAACCCAACCACCTACCAGGTGGTGCAGTAGCATTGGTAAAACTAGTATTAGCATTTACAATAATAGAACTAGCATTGGCGGTATTAGCATTAACATTGGTAGAACTAGCATTAGCAGTGTTAGCATTAACAATAATATAACTAGCATTGGTGGTATTAGCATTAACATTAGTAGAACTAGCATTAGCAGTATTGGCATTAACAATAATAGAACTAGCATTAGCAGTATTAGCATGGACAGTAATAGAACTAGCATTAGCAGTATTAGCATGGACAGTAATCCACAGTATTCCTACGCCCCATGATGCTTTGCGCGAAATGTGCACACGACTTCCGGTTGACCAGAAACACCGTTTGTTTACATGCGAGTAATACAGTTGAAGACAGTCCAAACTTTGTTGTTTTAGTTCATTAAAAATGTGGGAACACCACTCGTTTCGTTAAAAGAGGAGGGACAAATAAAAAGAAATTACAGATGTAGCAGACAAAATTTAAAACTACATAAATAGCGAACGCGTTTGCTCCGGCCTCTCGGCTAAGGTTTATTAGCAGCTAACTCGGCTAAAAGTCACGGTCGCGTCTGAGATCTATCGTTTTAAGACAGTAAATCTTCCAAAACTCTCATTAATAAACCCTCCCTGAATAAAAAGATGTTACCTGATCGCGCAGACATAATTTAAAACTACATAAATAGCGAACGCGTTTGCTCCGGCCTCTCGGCTAAGGTTTATTAGCAGCTAACTCGGCTAAAAATACCGGTCGCGTCTGAGATCTATCGTTTTAAGACAGTAAATCTTCCAAAACTCTCATTAATAAACCCTCCCCGAATAAAAAGATGTTACCTGATCGCGCAGACATAATTTAAAACTACATAAATAGCGAACGCGTTTGCTCCGGCCTCTCGGCTAAGGTTTATTAGCAGCTATCTCGGCTAAAAATACCGGTCGCGCCTGACATATATCATTTTAAGACAGTAAATCATCCAAAACTCTCATTAATAAACCCTCCCTGAATAAAAAGAAATTACAGATGTTACCTGATCGCGCAGACACAGCCATAGAGAAGGATGCAGGAACACTCTTTCTTTGTTTTGGGTCCGTGTTGAAAACACTGTTGTTTTAGCCAAAGATTTAGCTTGGTCCGGTTGTTGGTGCAGCCGCGAACAGCACAGCAGGTACCTGAACCCCGGTAGGACATTTCAGTAAACGTTCCGTTTAAACAAAAGCTGTGTTTGCTCCGATAAAATGAATGAAAATAACTTTCAAAAACACCCGCGATCCATACTCCGCCTATGGAATAAAGGCACTTCCGGTGTCGGACAGGAAGTACAATGCACATTCGCTTCTACAGTGACACCCCCAAGAATACTGTGGATAGAACTAGTTACTGTATTAATATTAGCGTTCACATTGTTAAAATTAGCATTAGCAAGCGTAGTATTCATCAGTAGTCATTGCTTTATAATGTAGCAGTTTTTGTTTAGTTTTTATTTAATTTCTTCTATTTACTTTTCATTTTATATGATCGTCTATTGTCACCTGTACCTCATCTGTGTTCTTTGTTTAAAACAGGTCTCTCTTGTAAATGAGTCCTCGAGGCTCAATGAGACTAACCTGTATAAATAAAGGTTGAATGAATATTGAAGGTATAATTGAAAAGGCATGACTTTTTACATTTTACCTCAGAAACTTTAAACAGAATTTGGGGTTCACTTAGAAAACAAATGACCAAATCAAACCAAAATAACAAAATAGGTACCAGGATAACAGAGTTTAAAAATAAAAGATTACCTGGTTTATTTTATTGATACTTTTGAAATTGACAGGGAAATTACATATAAATGTAATTATAGGAAATTATTAATTTTTCCTTAAAGTAACTAATTTGGAGGAAGAACCAGAGAAGTAAGACTTCCTCCTGTTGTGTCCCCAGCCCATTGTTTGCACACTGTGACCGAGGATAACCCAGAACTGCTGTGCAGCATGAACACTGCTGTGCTAGGAGCCCTGGAGAATGTGCTGCTGTCATCCCAAACAGGCATGGCACACACCCTCCTCAAGACTTTAGCTGCAGGTATAGTTTGTCCTCAATCTCTCCCCCACACAATTGCTTAAAACTTGTATAAATTGACATAGCAGATAGCTTTGTCTGCTAAAATAGTAAAATAATTGATAAATTATGTGCCTGCCTTGTCTCTCAGGGACACTGTGGAACATGAAGGGTTGTCTGCCTGAGGCCCGTCAGTCCCAGACCATCAATGCTGTGGTGGCCTCCTTGTCACAGTGCCTGGACTTGGACGCAGGTGTGCTGATCCCTGAACTCAGAGAAGCAGAAGAGGTTCATCAGAGAAACGCAGACTCTGTAACGGGCGTAGAAGAACCGGCAGCAGGTGAACTCATGGTTGAAGAAGAAGAGCCACCCAATAAGACGAGGAATGGCAAAACTGCGAAGATTGATACGGACTTCTCTGACCTCCTTCCTGTAGGTTTGATTTCTGACCATTACATGTTCCACTGAGTATCTAAATTAAGGTTTTGTTTTTTGGATTCAATTAAAATGAAACCCTTCCTGTTTTAATTCACCTCTTCTCTAATGGATTAAGTTAGTATTGCAGTTCTGTATTCAAGCACAGTATTCTGTCATTGTCTCCTACACACAAGAACTGGACTGAAAATGAATGAATATTCAGTCAAACAAAAAAAAAACCATAGTTGTAGCTTCAATAATTTCTGTTTATACATAGTAAAAACACAAGCTGTTAACAGGAGAGCATAAACACATTAATATGTGAAGTTGCAAAAATATAGAAAGCTCAACCCATGGCATCACTGCAATTACTTTCGGTGGGCGGCCGTGGTGTAGTGGTAATGGCAGTCGTCCCCCAATCGGAAGGTTAGAGGTTCGAATCCCGGTTCTCCACACCATGTGTCGTTGTGTCCCTGGGCAAGACATTTAACCCCGAGTTGCTCCCGGTAGGACTGGAAAGGCGCCTACCGCTACCGGTGTATGATTGTGTGTATGAATGGGTGGATGGTTGGTATTGTAAAGCGCTTTGGGGCCCCTCATCGGGGGCTGGAAAGCGCTATATAAATAAACTCCATTTACCATTTACTTTCATCACAATTGACATTTAGATCATAATTACATTTTTCAGGCTCCTAAATACAGCATGAACTTTATTAGTCACATTTTGATTCACAGATTAGGGTTTATTTTAGGGATGCACAATATTATCGGCATGATATCGGTATCACCCGATATTAGCAATAAAGTTAAATATCGGCCATTCCATCAAAATAATTAACTGATATAAAAGACATGTTTTTTTTAATTTTTTTATTGAGAAAGCCCGTTACATTACAATGATGTAATTACTGTATATTGATTTCTTTCTCATTTTACATTCTCAGTTTTCTCAGTTTTTCTTTTAACAAACCGAACAGCAGCTAAAATAAATTAATAATAATAATAAAATAAAATAAAAAACCTAAGAAAAACCAAGACTTCTGTTTTAAGTTCATTTTTAATTTAAGAAATTGTCAAGTACATCTATTAATGTACTACTACTTGTGCTTTTCACTTGTTGCTTTAAAAAAAAAAACGAGTTTAGATTTGTGAACATTTACAAATTTGCACTGTTCGATTGTTGTCACTGTGTTAGAGAGAGTAAATGTCATGAATAAATTTGACATTAAATATAATCCAAGTTGTAGTGTTGCATCATTTTCAGCCTCTTTTTGACATCTACATTTGGTAGCAGGTCAAATTGACAAAGACCATGCAGAATACTGTAGTATTTTAATTCTACAACAGCGAAAGCTACAGTATGTACCTACAGGTCTAGGGGGAAAAAAATATTGGAATTGGTATCGGTTATCGGCCAAAAATCAAATATCGTGCATCCCTAGTTTTACTCCTTATTCAGTACGTTTGTACTTTAAAGAGAAGATGTAAGCTCTGGAGACGTGAAAAATGATCATCTGTCGGTTTATAAAGTGCTAAAAATTTGTAATGATCATAAAATATCAACACTATTAGTTCTCAGGGCTCTCAAATTGCCTGCAGTTAAAATTGTGAGATGTGACTGGTGCACGTGTTAATGCATGAAGATGATCCACTTTTGGACTTTGAAGGCTCTTGTTGATGCCAGGTGAAAAGGCAATATGAGTCATCTGGAAGCGCAAAGCCAGACTGACAGTGTGGGTAAATATCGTGTTTAGGGCCAAGGGCACGTCAGTAACACACTCGGCACAGTTCGTCTGGGGACCGGCGAGACAGAGCTGTCCCTCACAGCTCAGTCTGCACCAGAGCCCGGATATCGTGCTGACGTTCTCCAACGCCCTCTTTATTGAACGTTGTGGCTTAAGCCATGTGGTCATCTGCAGGTCATCTGCAGCCATGATGATGAAAACAGTACAGTAGATCTAAATCGTTAGGTGGAAGGTGCAACAAGTTTTTCCTTCAGAAGAACACTTTTTTTGAAGCAGGCTGTCACCAGGTCCCAGCTCAGAAATGTGCAACTGGACATTCAAGTGCATCAGCAAGGTTAAACTGCTTCTCTGTGATGAGCAGCTGAACTCCGAATGGGAGATAACTGTGCTAAAAGTCATTGTTTTATTAGGATGTTGACTCACACAGCTGTTTGGTTGTGTCCAGAGGGGTAAGGAGGAGCTGAGGGAGGCGACGGCCTTGCTGACAGCCCAGCAAACGTCCTTGGAGATCATTGTCAACATGTGCTGCTCTGACGGTGAGTGTTGAGGGGCACAGACAGCAGTGCTGACCCCAGGCCCACTTCATCAACTTTTATTTCATGTGACACAGCCACCAAGTACGCGTTTGTCACTCTGAAAGTCCATCACAGCAGAAAAACTCGTGTAATGTATCTTAAGAGTATAAAACAAGCTGTACTGTTCCTTATTTGTATCACTGCGGTTCTGTTCAGACCCGTCTGATGACGAGTGGGAGGAGGAATCGAGCAGCGATGAGAGCGACATGACTCCTGATGGCCTCAGTGATGGAGTCTGCAGTTTGATGTCTCCTCTCTGCTTGTCAGCTGAGGTTCAAGGAGCTTTGATCAACCACAGCATACCAGAAAAGGCAAATACCAGTCTGCTTCCTGAGTCATATTTCACATGGGTCACTAATCACTACAGTGTCAGAGAGTTTAGACAAGCATAAGGAATAGTTCACCTATCATCTTTGGTACATTAACTGTAACTAGAGAAACTGCATTTCCTGCGAACATGCAATGTGAATTCTTATTGCCAAAGAACTTGCTGAAAAACAGCTGAAATTAGCTTAAAAGCTGAAATGGAAGAACAAGCCATAATTAGCAGAAGAATGCAGAAATAACACATTTTTGCTGAATTATGTTTAAATAAGCAGAAATGAGCACAAAAATTAGGATTACTTAGCTAAAAAAAATCTAAAATTTGTAACAACAACAAAAAATGTTTGAAAAATATCTGAAAAGAAAGAACGAAGCTTGAAATACCAGAAGGAAACGGAAAGAGCTGAAATTAACAAAAAAAGTGTGGAATTAGCTGAAAAAGCTTAAATTAGCATAAATTAGCTAAAAAGTAGCTGAAATAACTAAAACCAGCAGAAAAATACTGAAAGGAGCATGACAAGCTGAATTTAGCAGAATGAAATTAAGTATGCTGAAAGAAGCAGAAATTACTATGAAAAGCTTGAATTTATCTGAAAACAGCTGAAATGAGCTAAACATACTAACAAGGCAGCTGAAAAGGTAGAACACGCTTAAATGAGCAGAAGCAGGAAGAACATGTTTGTCCAATTAGGCTAAAAAAAGGCAGAAATAAGTACACAAAAGTGGAAATTATCTGAATAAAGCTGAATAGAAGAAAAAAAAAACCTGCTAAAAAGTAGCTAAAAAGGCAGAAGGAAGTTAAAAAAGTTACCAGAAGGAAGTGGAGAAAGTTACCAGAAGGAAGTGGAGAGAGTATATTTTTGCTGAATTAGGCTGAAAAAAAGTTGAAACAAATGCAAAAAATGTGGTATTAGCTGAGAAAGCTAAAAGAAGCATAAAAGAAGCTAACGTAATTAGTAGCTGAAATGGCAGAAAAGCCTGGAACTTGCAGAAATAAGTTGAAAGGAGTATAACAAGCTGAAATTAGCAGAAAAACATTATAAAAAGCACAAAAATGTAGTTGGCACAAAGAATCTGAAAGGAGCACAAAGGAGATGAAAAAACAGCTGAAAGTAGCTGAAAAAGTTTAAATTTGCACAAGGAAGCTGAAAGAACGTGAAAGGAGCAGTAAAATGTTGTAAACAGATTTAATGATCTGAAGGATGAGGGGAAAAAAAGTGGCAGAAAAGGCTATATATTTCAAAAAGCTAAAGTTGCACCAATACTAAAAGTCTTAGCAGGATTGCCCTGAAAGAGCTCAACGTTTTGGTGTATGATTTGTTGAAATGGCTTAAAAACTGCGGGACGAGTAACGCGGTGAAAAACGTACGGAAAACAAATGGATCACAATACAGTAATTCCCGACTTACGAGCAAGTTCCGTTACGACTATCTCGTAAGATGAAAATCATAAATCAGGGACTACCTTTCATATAACGCACGAGCCACTGATACACGTACATGTAAGTAATGAACAGCTACCAAGTTCGCCTATCCTAACACAGCTATATAATTTTTACAAAAAAAAAAACAGTACATAACACATAAATAAAAATATAATTTCTTACTTTGAGCTGATCAAGCTTGTCTCGTCTGTTTGCACGTCCGAGCACGTCCGAGCTCCGTACCTTGTGCTGCTCCAACACGGTCCAAACTGTTTACAGGAAGGACTGTTAGCTTGTTAACTTCATACATTTGGAGCCAGAAAAATAGTTTAATAACTTACTGAAATCCGTTTCTCCGCGGTGTTCGTCCATCCAAAACAAGCTGCCCGCGTTAGCGTGTTGTTAGCCCCCGTCATTAGGCCTGCACTTGTTAGCTCCGTGCTAACGAGTCCGTCCATCCAAAAAAAGCTGTCGGAGCTGTTTCTCCGCGTTAGCTGGGTGTCCATCCGACATCTAATGGTACGTCCAGACCAAACGCTTTTTGAACGGCCAAAAAGCGCGAAACGCCTCAAGCTGGACGCACGGGACCCAGTGGTGTTCAGACCGGAACGAGAAGCAGCGGCGGCGGTGGCGGCGGGGGGGAGGAGTTAGCAGAGCTTAACTTGCTAAACGTGAAAAGTTCACAATTCAAAACTTACCCGATATCCCGACTTCCTCACAGGCACTCCGCCAGGCAAGGTCCTTTTTATTTCTCACCATACTTTAACACGACTTTGCGGGTTATTTCCGTGTCTCACAAACAATACGTCACACAGTTGCGCAACACCCGTCCCCTCGTTACCGCGTCACATAGCTGACTCCCCTCTCTCTCCTCCCCGACTCTCCCTGATTGGTTGACAGACGCGTTGAACGGCGAAATCTTCAACATTTTCAAGGCGTGCAGTGGAGGCTGCCGCGGGCTCACGTGCACGGAAAACGCTCAAATGCCACTTCCAAAACGCTCAACACGCACGTGACGCGACACCCGACGCCCAGAGGCGCCTGGAGGCGCGTCCCCCATTGACTTTGCATGTAAACTGGACGCTCCTGCAGCTCAAAACGCCTTCGGTCTGGACGTACCATTAGGCTGCCAGGTGGACATTGATGCAAGCTCCCAGCCGCCGCCCGTCGGTTCGTTGTCTCCGGTGGGGTCCGCTTTAGCATGTTAGCCCGCCATTAGCTGCGCTTGTTGTTAGCTCATCCCATGAGCTGCTGGTGTCAGCCGGCGTCGTGGGAGCGATCGGCAGAGCGATCCGCGGCTGCTGCTCCAGGCCTGAGACGTCCACAGAATTCAGCGAGCGTTTCCAGCTAATTTATTCATATGAGGCAACCTCTGATCGGACACACGGTCCTCCAAAGCCAGCTGGCAGCTGCCGATACTGACGGACCTCACTTGACCGCACTTGGGGGGCCGTAAAATGACGGACACGGATGCATTTCCGGAAACGGACGGAAGTTGCGCAAATACGCTTAAAATTGTAATAAAACATAAAAATAATTATTATACTTTATTTATAAAGCCATTTAAAACAACCACAGCTGCAAAAAAGTGCTGTACACATGAAATTAAGAACATTTAAACACAAAAAACAAAAACATTTTTATTTTTATTTTATATTTTTATTAAATATGATAATGTCGTAAATCCGGAACCTCGTAAGTCGATGTGCTCGTAAATCGGGGACCACCTGTAGTGTGAATGCTTCATGAACATTCACACTATTACAAGCCTAAAATGGAGCTCTGGTTATGCACTGAACCTCACCCAGCTTCACCTTCCAGGCAGAAAAGATTAAATTACTTACCTCTTCTGGATAAACGGAGATCTCTTTCACATTTACACAACCACATTATTTGATTTAAAAAAAAACAAAAAAACATATGCTTTTTCTTTTTTGACTCAAGGTTCTCAAAAAGACAGGATACCCCAGACAGGAAGCCATAAGTGTGTGTCAAGAGGATCCCTCTTGGAAAGGACTGACAAAGAGGTAATTCTTGAAACCTCTGCGGCTCTCGAACTTCAGCATCTGACAATTTTTTTTATTGCATGTTTAGTTTTTTTGGTCGATTCACTTGACACGAGAGCCTGCTCTTTCTTCAGGATGCGGCGTATCCAGTCCCGAGCACTGACGTGTCTCCACAGCTTCCTCTCCACCATGGATGCAGAGTCTCTGGGTGGAGAGGCAGCCCTGCAGGGAGCAGCACAGCACCTCTCCACACTGGTGTTTGGGGCTGAAGGTCTCATATTTCTGTCCAGTCCTTGTCCTTTAACCTGTTTGATATGTTATGGAAAGTTACTTCATGGTGAAATGTGTAAACCAAAACAAGATATGAAAAATTATTATTATTATTTCTCCTGCTTCAGAGATCCTGAAAGACGTCGAGTTTCTTGAGGCAGTCATCAGTGCCGTGCGGTCTCTCCTGCAGTTGATTGCCTCCAAAAACATTGCCCAGGTATGGAGTACACCACATCTCAAACCTCACTAACTTCCCTGATAAATCCTCAGATCTTCTGACTTTTATTTTCTCTAAAGAAAGCGGATAACGAAACATTTCAACCGACTAAATGTTTGTGACTGGAGAAATAAAATGCTTTTTCTCAACTCGACCTTTAAAATTTTTGCAAACTTTTAAGATTCTCTAAATGTTTGCTTGTTTTCTATTTTTTCCAGTGCATGACCCCTCAGCAGCTGATGAGCCTGAGCGAAGCAGCGACTCGCTGTGAGGTCGTCAGCGTGAGGGTCAACGCCGTCGCCATTCTGGGCATCACTGGCAGCACTTTAGCCAAAGAAAAAGGCTCAGCAGAAATCCTTCAGGTACCTCTTTTCTCTCTCTACTTATCTTTCATTGTTTGCTCCATTACTAAGACTTTGCGCCCCTCCAGATGATTGGGAACGCCTTACTTCAAGTTGCCTCTAAGGACGTGGACCTGGTTGTGAACGGAGAAGCCCTTGACGCTTTGTTCGATGTGTTTGCGGATGGAGAGGAGGCGAAAACCGCTGCTAAAAACATCGGTTTACTGACTGCACTTAAAGCACTTCACCCTGTCTTCAAGGCTAAGGTAGTAGAGATGATCATTTTTAATAAATGCCTTTGGAATCATATTTCTGTCCAGCTAAGGAAGAATATACAGTAGTCCCTCGCTTCTTCATGGTTCGATTTTTACGGACTCGCTCTTTCGCCGGTTTTCAAACTAAGATTGGACATGACACACATTTGGCTGATTGATGGAGGAGTTGCTTGCTTTATTTAAAATAAATTATTTGAAATTATTTAGCACCTGCTGTGCAGAGAGCAGCTCCCTCCTGCAGAGAGCAGCTCCTTCCTGCAGCATGTCATGATCTCTGCAGCGGAGAAGTGGGCGTGGCCAAGAGCAGCGGAGATCATGACTGTCTGTGCTCGTTTAGAGTTTAGTGTTTAAATGGTTACTGTTGCACCGAGGGACTGAGGGAAACGCAATTTCAATCCTGTGTATGTCCTGTACATATTGCAGTTCTGACAATAAAGTTGACTTTGACTTTGACTTTGACTTTGAGAAGCATTGTTTAGAAAATTTGTGTGGGAAGGGTTTAAAATGCCTTAATATTAGGGATGCACAATATTGGATTTTTGGCCGATAAGCCGATATGTTAAAATTTATTTGGCCGAGATTACCAATACTGATGTTTTTCCCCTAGACCTATTTACAGAGACTACAAAGCTGTCTCTGCTGGGAAATTAAAATACTACATTATTCTGCATGGTCTTTGTCAATATGACCTGCTACCAAATACAGATGCCAAAAAGGGACTGAAAATAATGCAACACTTCAACTTGGATTATGTTTAATGTCAAATTTATCCGTGACATTTACTCTCTCTAACACAGTGACAACACTCAAACAGTGGAACTTTGTAAATGTTCACAAATCTAAACTCGACGGCGCACATGATGTCATCACGTTGTGCTGACACTGCAGGCATCCTTGTCACTGGGTTGTCATGCAAAAACAGCGCCTTTTATATCGGTGAGTTATTTTTTATGGAATGGCCAATGTCCGATGTTTAACTTTATCGCTAATATCGGCCGATACATGCCGATAATATTGTGCATCCATTTATATATATATATATATATATATATATATATATTTATTTAGTATATA
>JBBPBX010000819.1:59383-71912 GCA_038048925.1 Garcialebias charrua
TACTACTTACTATTTGTATTACTATTCTTACTTTGCTGTTTTTCACTTATCGTGGGGGAGCTGAGAACGGAACCCCCCGTGATAAACGGGGGACTACTGTAATAATTTAGGGATAATTGTATGTGTTAGATCATAGGTTTTCCTAATCCGTGTTTCTTTTCTCTACATGTCTTTTGAATAAACTTTCACATTTGTTTTTCAGCTACGTAAAGATGGAAGAGGTAAATACAGCCCTCAGCAGCTCTGTGTGCTGGATAACATCAAAATCAACCTGAGAAGATTCATTACTTACCTGGAAAAGATGGTGAAAAAATGAGGACTTTGTGTTTTTCATACTCTGATCACTGAAACACCTGTCTGATGCAGTATGGGACAATATGACTGTGTTGCAGTCAACTATTTATGGTTACAGTATTTACTTTAAATAATGGTTTACAGTTTTTCTTGATCTATGTTGAGGTTTGTGGTGAAAAGAGAGGTTTGATTAATGGTTCATGCATTGAACTAGCAAATGTTTTGGGCCCAGAACTACACATTTTAATGAAATCTCTCCCAACGTTGTTAACAGATCAGGTGAGCAAACTTCAACTTCTGTCTTTAGAACTCATGTTCTCCCATGTTTCATTGGGTTTTATGCTGATGCTTTTATTTTTATTTCATTATTTTGTACATGGCAGTTCTCACTTTTGGGATAAATAATGTGTCTTACCATAAAGGAAGCACATAACTGGGTTGTTCTGTGTCAATTTTCCAAGTTTATTTTCTGTAGGAGTGGCTCAAATTTGAGTTATTGAGATAATCCTGGACCTTCTTGGAGGTTCTGAAGTTGAAAACACATTCTAAAGTGTCCAAAAAAAAAGGCAAATACAACTCATACTGTAACAGTTCCTGAAAAGTACATATAATGTTCAAAATGAATAATGTGATGGGATTTATTAAATTATTCTTAAAATATGTACAAATATTTGAACCAAAAAATTGACTAAATAAGGCAGGGCTTTGAAAACAACAGTGTCACCTTGAATAACACTTTTAAAATGTACAAACCGTATTCCCAAAAAGTTGGGACACTAAACAAATTGTGAATAGAAACTGAATGCAATGATGTGGAGATGGCAAATGTCAATGTTTTATTCGTAATAGAACATAGATGACAGATCAAAATTTGAAGGAAAAATATGTTGATTCAAAATTTCAGTGTCAACAAATCCCAAAAAGTTGGGACAAGTACCGGTAGTAATAAGTGGCTGGAAAAAGGAAATTGAGCATATAACTAACAGCTGGAAGACCAATTAACACTAATTAGGTCAATTGACAAAATGATTTGGTATAAAAAGAGCTTTTCAGAGTGTCAGTGTCTCAGAAGCCAAGATGGTAAAAGGATCACAGAGAATTATGTTCAGGTTCTAGAGTAGAACAACATGCTCCCATCTAGACGTCATCTCTGTCAGGGAAGACCCTGCATTGTTCAACAAGATAATGCCAGACCACATTCTTCAGCAATCACAACATGGACTCGCACCTCTCTACATCTCAGAACTTTTGAAAGCCCATCAGCCCGGCAGAGCTTTACGATCTGCCAGTCAACACCTGCTGGAGGTGCCTCGCTCAAGGTACAAACAATGGGGAGACCGGTCATTTTCTGTTGCCGGCCCAAAAGCCTGGAACAGCCTCCCCCTTGAGCTGCGTGCCACCTCTGATCTGACTCTGTTCAAAACCAGACTGAAGACCCACTTGTTCAAAAAAGCTTTCAGTGTGTAACTTTTATTACTTTTGGTATTTTAGTATGTAGCATTTTTTATTTCCATTGCCTTCTTTTATTACTGTTGTTTTTTATTCTATTTTCACTGATTTATTGTTCCAGTTTATTCATCTTTTTATCCTGTTAAGCACCTTGGTCAATGCAAGGCATTGTAGGAAGGTGCTATACAAATAAAGTTTATTATTATTATAACATCATGGCTACGTAGGAGAAGGATCTGGGTACTGAAATGTCCAGCCTGCAGTCCAGATCTTTCACCTATAGAGAACATTTGGCACATCATAAAGAGGAAGGTGCGACAAAGAAGGCCCAAGATGATTGAACAGTTAGAGGCCTGTATTAGACATGAATGGGAGAGCATTCCTATTTCTAAACTTGAGAAACTGGTCTCCTCTGTCCCCAGACGTCTGTTGAGTGTTGTAAGAAGAAGGGGGGATGACACACAGTGGTAAAAATGGACTTGTCCCAACTTTTTTGGGATTTGTTGACACCATGAAATTTTGAAACAACATATTTTCCCTTAAAATGATACATTCTCTCAGTTTAAACTTTTGATCTGTGATTTGTGTTCTATTCTGAATAAAATATTAGATGTTGGCACCTCCACATCATTGCATTCAGTTTTTATTCACAATTTGTTTAGTGTCCCAACTTTTTTGGAATCCGGTTTGTATTAACAGTATACCGTTGAGGACAATGGAGTTGAAGGACATATGTTTTGGATCAGACGTGCAGTAATAAAAATTAATTCACCCAAAATATAAAATTTGAAAGTAAATTTAAGACCTTTTGCTTCTACAGTATAATTATTTTTTCAGATTATCTAAAAGGAAATGTCTAAAGTTCACTGCTTTTTTAAATACAAGTTTGTGCATATTTAATTGGAAGAATAAATAATAGTATATTATGCTAACTATGATAAACAAACAACAAAAAAATTGGAAAGTTTCATGATAAAATGTTTTGGGTAAACATTTTTCTCCAAGCTCATTTAACTTTATTGTAAGATGTGACCTTAGATATGTAAAAAAATTAATAAAATGTAACAGACTAAAAAGCCATTTAATTCTCCATGAAATTAAATGTGACAATTCCTATGACTCGTGATAAATGAGATAGTCTTGGCAATGTGATGATTATGTTGCCTGGTTATGAAAAGGTTCAGATTTTGTACATTTGGCAGCTCATTTTAGAAACGTGTCCAGATCAGATTTAAGAATCAAGCACACATTTTTCCTTAAAGCTGCTATATGTAACTTTTCTAACAATGTATTTTTAACATATTTCTTCACTCTGTCACTAGATTGATGTTAGAGAGGTAATCTCTGAAAAAAACTTAAAAAAAATATTGTCCCCTTGCTTCTCCAGGTGGTAAATAAGCATTTCTAAAAAGAAAAAGTGACCCGCCATTTTCCAGCCAATAAAAACAAAGTTTGTAACCAGCCAATAAAAACCGAGCTTGAATTTGAATCAGCCAATAAAAACAGAGCTTGAATTTGAATTTTAACAGACCACAAGGGGGCAGAGCCATATATGGCTCTGAGGGGGAGGGATCAGAATTCTTTGCTTGTTGAAAGTGCTGATGTTCTACAGAAACTGCAGACTGAACCTTTAAGACGACTATCAAATTAAAGAGCTCGTATCTTGTTCGAATGATTGTAACTTGATATGCATGAGGGTGATTCCTGTGCTTACAACATTTGGGATTTTTCCATTACGTTGATTGAACTTTTATAACAATGAGAAAAAAAAGACTTGAGGTTGAAATTAATTTGAATTAACAGATTGTCCAGTTTGTTCTAAAAATGGAAAGCTAAATAGGTTTTTTAAATCTGCATGACAGAGCATTCAATACATTGTATTTTTTAATTGGAAAATTTGGGTCTATAAAAACAATTTCTCGTTTGTTATAACCGATTTATTGATCATGTTTTTCTGCTTTTGACAGTTACAAAAGTATTTGAAAATTCCAGTAAAATGCATATTGCTGTTAAAATCAAATAAAAAATATGGTATTGAAAATTATCAGTTGCCATTTTTATGAATACATTCTAATTTCTTTAAACACAAACTGTCTTCATACATCCTTTTTAAAAGTTTTATTTAGGAAAAAAATATTTGCATACTTTTAATCAAACCAAATTAATTAAAAAAGTGATTGAAGTATTGAAAGCACAAAATATATTCTAGTAATGCTAAGATTTAAACTTAACCATTCTTGCAAAATAATTTATTAAAGGAGCAGATAAATGCAATTTAGAGTTTGTTAAACTTCATCATGCTTTTGAAAATTGGCTTTTTTTATTTTCTCTGCTCCCTTCTTCAAGGGTTGCCACAGCGAGTGAACTTACCTGAAGACTTGGCAATTAAGTGGAAAATAGGATTTAGAAAATTAACTTTCATATAATATTTGTTAAAACTGGCAAGAAGTTTAAAAGTTATAGTGTATAAAGTACAGTATACATAAACTGTATGTGTTAAGCCATCCACTTATGTAAAAAATAAATATAATTTGGAGATATCACATATCTATCACATATTTAACAAAAAGTTTATTTATACAGTAGTTAAATTTTGAAAAATCGTATTTTACATGAACAGTTTTTTTTATCGCAGTGGCAGAAATGGGCTTCCGTACAGTGGAATCGCGCGAAGTGCCTTTAAATTAAAATTTTGTCACATTTGTTGCTCTCGGAAACGTACCTAAAATATAAATGGTTTTAACATTTATGAATTCAGAGCTCCTTATGTAACAAACCAACCAACTTGTCTCTTGCGTAACAGCCATGGCTCCGCCCCCTTTTCACTCTGCGCAGTCGCAGTAGTAGGGAAAGGGTCAGAGACACTTTGGACATCTACTCACAGCACGTTTGTACAGTCTTCTACAAGTTCCAATTTGATTATTTTTATACTCCGACTCACACTTTGTTAGTTTTTTGTCGATGGGTTTAGTTGCTAGCTATACGTGTCGTCATTATTGTAGCGTTTTTTTATTTTTAATAATGTTCTAGAACTAACGGACATCGGAGAACGTGAGCTAGCAGCCAGAGGTAGCGGAGCTAGCTAACGTTAGCTAGCTAGCTGCATAGGAGCGGTGGTGTGGCGATTGCCTACAGTTCCGTTTGATGGATCCGAGAATCGCCTGGTTTCAGCCAGAACAACTCGGACCCTCTAACAACCTGTGGATGCAGATCTGGGAGACGACACAAGTGTTCGGGTATATGAACGTACATAACAGCTATACTACTACTAGCACGGGACCTCAGAGCACGCCGAGCCTGAAAGCGATCGTCAGCGGGGCGTCGGGAGCCGTCCACGGTTACACACACGGAGCCCTTCGTGACTCACGCACCGGTTGTAAAGACGTCGGGACCGAGAGCTCAATGGGGGACGGAGACATAATAGAACAGCGGGACTTTGTTCCACTGGACAGCAACCACAACAACCGAACCCCTAGCAGGGGCGGTGGCGAAGGGGGCCAGCCAGGCAGCGGGGTGCCCTGGAGGACGGAGGGACACCCCAACAAAAGAAAAAGAGACAATAAAGCGAGCACTTTCGGATTCAATTCTAGCCTTTTGAACTGTGGCAGCGGATATGAAGGTTACACGGGCACTCCGTGGAAAGTCAGGAACTACTCAGAAGGAGTTGTGGGGTAAGAAGTTCAGATTTATTCTTAAATAACCAGGGGAATGCCTTGGTGAATACATGCTTCTTGTGTTTGAAACACAGCAGGGAAACCAAGTGAGAGCCTGTTGGCTTAAGAGCACATTGCAAGCGAATTCACTGTTAATTCAACTACTGTATATAAACACTGAAATTACAACAAGCAATGGAGACGAGGTATTCAGCCCCACCCCGCTCCCTGTCTCCTTCCACCCATGGATGCTTCTCTGTAGTTGCCTAGAACAGTTGACGCACGTCTATTCTGTGATACAGAAATCAATTTGGGTGAAGGAAGTTTAAACGGCAGTTTACTTTTATTCAGCTCTCTGTTAAAGTTATTATAAGGGAATGTAGAGAACTCACTCCTTAAAAGGTGAAGTTGCTAGTTGAGTGCTGAGACTAGTTTGGTTCCTTTATATGTCAAAAGTTTTTCTTTTGGGAAAACAACCACAATGGTATAGATTGCTTATCTTAATCCACTCCAGATTACTTCCTCATAAAATGTCCTTTCCAAAATTCATTTTAAAGAGCACTCTCAAAAACATCAGGCAGTTGTTTCTGTGTATTTTTTAATCACTACACTGTTGATATGTATTATTTCTCAGTTTTTGAACATTAAGGAACTACCGGTAGTTTCATTCTTGGAAATGAGACACACAAAAAAAGCATAGTTGTTTTGTGCTTACTTAGTATAGGACTAATTGTTGTATTGGTTCCACCTGTTGTTTTACCTTCAGCTGCCTCAAGCTGCATGCACCAGGAATGCAAAACTCCTGAAGAAAGCTGTGGGCTTTTTTGGTTAATGGACTCTTGAATACCGTTTTCAAAACCAAAGTATTATGGTTCACACTCTGTGCAAGTGACACAAGTGAAGGGTATTATCCTGGTGGTGTTTATGAATGAAAGGTGAAATAAAGTCATTACAGGTAAAACTAACTTTACCGCAGTTCATTACTGGGAGATCTTGAGAATTGTGTGCAAAGGGCCTCTGGGTACAGTAGTTGCTTGCCAGTCATTCTGCACTTTTAGAACTTGTGTGCACTCAAACAAATCTCATATTATTGCTCTCTGAGACTTGTTTATCCATGCTGTGACAGCCCTGAGCTCTGTGTTTATGACTGGTTTGTCAGTCAGCTGTTAGTGACAACGCTGTATGTAGTTTCACACCTTGATGCCATTTTGTCCCAATAACTAGAATTGCCACTCAGTCTAATCTGAAGCTTAAAAAGCAATTCACACTAGACCTTACGGACAGTGATTTGCAAACGCAATCAATTTTTTTTTTTTTATAGGACCATGCATGTGCTGAAGATGTTTTTATTTAATTTAATATAATAGCTTAGCATCAAGAGAGGTTATTTGATTTATGTTTTAAACCATTTGGGTTATGTTCCAGCTAGGTAGGCAGTAATCTTTGTCTAGAAATACTTTTTAAAGCTGAAGTCTTGGCCCCTGTTGCTAAATACACCATGTGGGCTGATTTCTTCACAGTACGGTATTCTAATATTTTGAATTCCTGTTTTCATGGGTTTCATGAGCTGGAAGCCCAAATTATGTAAAAATAAACAAATAGAGTACATACAAACCGGATTCCAAAAAAGTTGGGACGCTAAACAAATTGTGAATAAAAACTGAATGCAATGATGTGGAGGTGCCAACATCTAATATTTGATTCAGAATAGAACACAAATCACAGATCAATGCGGTAAAGTTAGTTTTACGTTGGAAGTTGGATATTCGAGCTCCGTGGCTTCAGGGGTACGTTGCTCTCGTCAGTCCGCTTCATGGAGTCTGATTTCGGGCAGCTGCGCTTAGTCTGCCCCTTCTCAGGCACGTCATGGTTTGCTTAGGGACCGTCAACAAATGTTCGACCGCATTCACTCTTCACAGACAAAAAAATAATATATTTTACACGATTGACCCAACCACACAAATCTTACATCAAACTACTCTCCAAGACCAGGCCTACGAGGTACAGCTATTTATTTATCATTTTTATGCATTTTGTAATTTTTAACAATTAATTAATTCAGAAATCACTGTTTTTGCTCAATACCGTTCAGGTCTTTTGACCCACCCGCACCTCTGTTGTTTCCAAATTTCATGGTGTCAACAAATCCCCAAAAAGTTGGGACAAGTCCATTTTTACCACTGTGTGGCATCCTCCCTTCTTCTTACAACACTCAACAGATGTCTGGGGACAGAGGAGACCAGTTTCTCAAGTTTAGAAATAGGAATGCTCTCCCATTCATGTCTAATACAGGCCTCTAACTGTTCAATCGTCTTGGGCCTTCTTTGTCGCACCTTCCTCTTTATGATGCACCAAATGTTCTCTATAGGTGAAAGATCTGGACTGCAGGCTGGACATTTCAGTACCCGGATCCTTCTCCTACGTAGCCATGATGTTGTGATTGCTGCAGAATGTGGTCTGGCATTATCTTGTTGAAAAATGCAGGGTCTTCCCTGAAAGAGATGACGTCTAGATGGAGCATATGTTGTTCTAGAACCTGAACATAGTTCTCTGCATTAATGGTGCCTTTCCAGACATGCAAGCTGCCCATGCCACAAGCGCTCATGCAACCCCATACCATCAGTGATGCAGGCTTCTGAACAGAGCGTTGATAACAACTTGGGCTATCCTTGTCCTCTCTGGTCCGGATGACATGGCGTCCCAGTGTTCCATAAAGAACTTCAAATCGTGACTCATCTGACCACAGAACAGTCTTCCATTTTGCCACACTCCATTTTAAATGACCCCTGGCCCAGTGCAAACGTCTGAGCTTGTGGAGCTTGCTTAGAAATGGCTTCCTCTTTGCACTGTAGAGTTTCAGCTGGCAACGGCGGATGGCACGGTGGATTGTGTTAACTGACAATGCTTTCTGGAAGTATTCCTGAGCCCATTCTGTTGGTAGTCCCCGACTTACGAGCGCTCTAACTTACGAGGTTCCGGACTTACGAGCTAGCGAATTTTTGGAAAAAACGCAAAAAATACTGAGTTTTTCTGTGTTTTTTCACCACAGTTCGTTAGCTAAACATGTGGACACACGTTTCCGATCATTTTTATGCACTCATAAGCAGTTTTTCGATGAAAAACGAGTGTTTGTAGTCGCGCTAGCAAAACCGTTCCAACTTACGAGCGAAATTCCGGACTTACGAGACACGTGGCGGCCGTTCCAAATTACGAGATTTCCGTGTTACGAGCACCTCGTTGTAACGGAACTCGCTCGTAAGTCGGGGACTACCTGTATTTCCTTGACAGTGGCATTCCTGTTTGAGGTGCAGTGACATTTACCGGCCCGGAGATCACGAGCATCCAGTAGAGTTTTACGGCCTTGACCCTTACGCACAGCGATTGTTCCAGATTCTCTGAATCTTTTGATGATGTTATGCACGGTTGATGATGTTATGCACGGTTGATGATGAAAACTTAAGTCTTTGCTATTTTAAGGGCAAGGCATAGCTCCGCGTCGGTCCGAGCGCCACGCCGTGTGAGTGCCGCGGCACAAGCCTTTGAACGCAGGCGTGAACGCGCCAAGCTCAAATTTTACGACCGCTCACGCGCGCGCGCGTTGTCTCACAATAAACTGCCCGGTGGCGGACTGTTTTGTATGAGACACAAATGTATTAAATATCCCTTCTTCATCGCTGAACTGGACTTTTCTTTTGTTTTGCCAAAAGTCAAGTGATCGCTTGAAGCGGTCACCATTCACTTCCTCCTCCGATGAGGAGGAATGAATGAACTTGTCACAAGTGAACTAAAGTCATGTCCAACGTGGATACGCCAGGTTCTAAATATTTCCTGGTGGGCTGTGGGCTGCAGGAGCAGCGTTCCCTGTTTTTATTTTATTTTTTAAAACTTTTTATTAACATATAAACACAGAAAAACGCTGCGCAGCCTGTGGCTTTTCTCACCACCCAGACCTGTCAATCATTTCAGTAGGCGTGTCAGCAAATGACCAATCAGCGACCTCAGTTTGTCCTGTAGGTAAACGCTCCACGCGCAGCTGCTCACGCAGAGCTCTATTGTTTGTCTATGTTCTATTTCGAATAAAATATTGACATTTTTCATCTCTAAATCATTGCATTCAGTTTTTAGTCACAATTTGTTTAGTTGGGCGGTTTGTACTTGAAATCGTTTATATAGCGTGTCCTGAATCTATAATTTATTAAAGATTAAGTTTTTGAATGGAATTAGGGAAGTTACGGTAAACAACTTTTTCATGATATTCTAATTTTTTGGAAAGGGTCTGTATATTGCCTCAGGAAGATTCAATGCATTCTGAGCCAATCACAGTTTCACAGATGTAAATGCTTTGGTACTACACAAGCTATGCATCATTATTCTTAAAAAAAGAAAGTTGGATTGTGAGGAGATAGAATTATGGAAAGTAAAACAAGTTTAGTTTGGCAAATTTCAGTCAACTGAGTTCAAAGGTTGGGGATCAATTAACTCTTATTCCACAAAATAAGGTATAGTGTTTCCTAGGACCTACAGTTTGTCTTTTAATACTTTCATTGATTATTTTTTACGAGTCACAAAATTACCATCATCAGTACAATTTATAGGTTTTAGCTCTGCACACAGGAGTTGTCTTACAACAATAACACACCATCACCAGAGGTAAGATGTTAAATGAGTCCAAATAATTTTTAAACTCTCAGATCAAAAATTATTTGGACTCATTTAACATCTTACCTCTCCATCAATCTGGTTTCAGGAAAAAACACAGCACAACGACTGCTTCTTTGAAGGTTCTTAATGACGTTGTTGAAGCATTGGATGCTAAGAATTATTGTGCTGCACTTTTCTTAGATCTGTCTAAAGCTTTTGACACAGTGGATCATAACATCTTGTGTCATAAGCTCTCAGAAATTGGGTTCTCTGATCACACCATTGGTTGGTTTTCTAATTATCTGTCCAATCGGAAGCAATGTGTTCAGCACAATGGTACTTCTTCCAGTTATTTAACGGTTAAAAATGGTGTACCACAAGGCTCAGTCTTAGGACCAACCCTCTTTACAATTTACATAGCTCATGTAGGTCAGAGCATCCCTGATGCATCCTTACATTTCTATGCTGATGACACAGTTGTTTACTGTCAAGCTAAAACAGTTGCTAAGGCTTTCCAGTTTTTGCAATCCGCTTTTGACATCATCCAGTCTGATTTGTTCCGTCTCAAACTTGTACTAAATGCTGAAAAAACAAAAGGGATGTTTTTTTCAAGTAGGAAGTCGGTCCCAGCAGATCTTCCTCTGATTTTATCCTCAAATGGTGTCCCAATTGAGTTTGTTGATTCCTATAAATATTTGGGTATACTGGTTGATTCACAGCTCTCTTTTAAACTCCATGTGGAAAACCTAGTAAAGAAACTGAAAGTTAAACTGGGTTTCTTTTTCAGAAACAGATCATGTCTAACACTGAATGTTAGGAAACGCCTTGTATCTGTGACTTTCCTCCCCTCCATTGATTACGGTGACATTCTCTACATGAATGCTCCTACAAGCACCCTGCGGATGTTGGATGTTGTCTACCATGGTGCTCTAAGATTCATAACTGGCTGTGATTATCGTACCCACCACTGCACCCTGTATTCACTGGTTAACTGGACATCATTAACCTCACGCAGACTTTTCCACTGGTACATTTTCATCTTTAAATCACTTCTCGGTCTGCTGCCCTCATACATCTCCTCCTACATGTCTTTACGTGAGTGCAGCTACAGTGTGCGCTCTCAGGACATCATCACCTGCAGTGTTCCGTCAGTGAGGACTGAACTTGGAAAAAGGGCCTTCTCCTACTCTGCTCCTGCTTCCTGGAATATCTTACAAAAAGATTTGAAGCTCTCGGCCCTGACCTCCCTAAATGGTTTTAAAAATCTTTTGGAAACCTGGCAAAAACCATTGCAGATATGTTCCTGTTTTTGATTTTGTACATCTACCTTGTGGTGTTTTGCTAGTTTTGATACTTTGCATTTCACTTTCTATTTCTCTCCTACGTTTTTTTTTTTCTGTTGTTTGTTGTTTAAGGAAATTCTACCATTGCTGTTCATCATTCTTTAGTTTGTAGCAGGTCGCTTTTGTAAATGAGCCCTCGAGGCTCAATGAGATTTACCTGACTAAATAAAGGTTGAATGAATGAATGAATCCATGTTGAGACACGCACGCACATGTATTTAAAAATAAAAAAATAACTATTGTACCGTATTTTCCGGTGTATAGGTCGCACCTTTTTATGGTTTTTTCAAGGCCTGCGACCTATACACCAGTGCGACCTATTTATGGAAATTTTTCCATATTTTTAGACCAATTTTTGGGTCTGTTATGACCCTTTTTCACTTGAAAATAGTGCAGTACCACTTTCGGCCGCTAGGGGGCAGTGCAGTACCACTTTCGGCCGTTAAGGGACACTTCCAGAGGAGTACACCGACCGCTTCCAGCTCATGTGTCCGAAAAAAGCTCCTCTGCTCGGACGAGTGTCGGCCTCCTGGTCTGGATGTAACTTCCTTTAGCTCAGTGTTTCTTAGCTGTTTGTTTGCAAGATAAGTCAAGAACCACTCAGCGGATTTTTCTGAAACTTACAGAATGTAATCGCAGTGTGGACGTTTACAAGTGAGTACCTTTATTAGAGGTTTGAGATAAAAAAAACACACAATCTTTTTGTAGCATTTAGCTACTGTTAGCTTCTGGTGTTAGCTTCTGTTTACGTTATAAATAGCATCGAAACCACTCTTATGTATATTTTTTCTGCTTACAGAGTGTAATTATAAGGCTTTAATTTACGTAACTATGGCTGGATGAATCATTTGACATAAAATTCGATTTTTTTATTCGTGTCAGAGCTTCTGTTTACTTCTGTTTACGTTATAAATAGCTTCGAAACCAATCGTGTATATTTATTTCTGCTTACAGAGTAATTATAAGGCTCCAATGTACTTAACTATGTCCTGGAGAAAACATTTGACATAAAATTCGATTTTTTATTCGTGTTTTCAGAGACGGACTCGTCTCGTGTTTAGCTTCTGTTAGCTTCTGTTTATGTTATAAATAGCTTCGAAACCAATCGTGTATATTTATTTCTGCTTACAGAGTAATTATAAGGCTCCA
>JBBPBX010000819.1:74066-93312 GCA_038048925.1 Garcialebias charrua
GGTGCACAAGGCACTGCCAAGACTGCATCTCCCACATCAAACTAAGAAGAAAAGTCAGAATATGTGTGCAAAAATAAATATAGTGATCCTGTGAGCTACATAAGTAATGTAGGTCAGATCATTCCTGATGCATCCTTACATTTCTATGCTGATGACATAGTTTTTTTTATTATTATTGTCAAGCTAAAACATTTGCTATGGTCTTCCAGCCTTTGCAGTCTGCTTTTGACATCATCCAGTCAGATTTGTTCCATCTCAAACTTGTGCTAAACACCGACAAACCCAAAGAGATGTTGTTTTCAAACAGGAAGTCGGGAGGGGGGTCCGTGGGTCCTCCCCAAGGAAATTTGTAATAAAGGAGATGTCATTTCCTGCATTTTGCTGTATTTTAACTGGTTGTTAAACATCTGTAAACATTTGATTAAATAGATTAAGAACAGGTCTCTGTTGTAAATGACGAGGCTCAACAAGACCAACAATCTGTATAAATAAAGGATGAATTGACATTACTACTGTGTTTTAGAGAGCAGTGAATAGCAGCTCCAATTCTGTCAAGCGTCTCAACCCCAAACTTCAATGTCCGACACGAACTCTTCTCAGCTGAATTCAGTCCTGCTCGTTGTTCTGCGCCAACCTCTGTTACCACTGCCTTCAGGTGCTTTAATTCTCTGTTGTTCAGCTAAGGACAATCATCCATCCATTTATTTTAGATAATAAATTGGATTGTCTTGTTAACTTTTTGATCCTGTTATTTTGACTACAACGTCATTTTGAAACGTGATCATGTGAATAATACACATAAACATTTCACTCGTTTTTTTTTTGTTTTTTTTTACTGTAAGCTTTATTATTTATTATCTTTGAAATGTGTGCAGGAGTTCTGACACATTGGCAGTTGACTGTGCTCTGCAGAGCTGTCTGGAGATGCTCCTATGCGTAAAACGTGCACAGCTTTATTTGGTTTCTGAGACACAGCTGAAGGTGGATGAAGAAGCTTCATCCCTGCAGGCCATGCGGTCAGCGTCACGGGCTGCTGCGCCTGCTGCAGCAGTAACATCAACTCCAGACATGGACAACGTCTCCTCTTGTTGTATTCTTAATAAATAATCAAAATAAAAATGTGCAATGATTTTGGACTTTTATGGGCGGAGATATGAGCTGGTGGATCCGAAAGAACAGTTGCCGGAACGCACACTGGGAAAATGAGGGAGTTCCTGGATCTTGTTCCGGCAGGATCCGGCTCAAATTAACCACTGGCTCTCAGGACATGATTACCTGCAGTTCCTTCAGTGAGGACTGAACTGGGCAAAAGCGCCTTCTCCTACTCCACTCCCGTTTCCTGGAATATCTTGCAAAAAGATCTGAAGCTCTCGAGCTTGACCTCTCTAAGTGGCTTCAAACATCTGCTAAGTTCCTGGCAAAAACCAATGCAGGCATGTTCCTGTTTTTCACCCGCTTCGGATGTTATCAGACATAAAATGGGCGCTATCATCTGTTATCACCTCCATACGTAGCGGTCAGATTGCCCCTCCTAGGAGGTTTAAAGGTACGTTATCACGTTACAAGCGACGACAGCAGGCTCCGTCTTTTGCTACGTGTTAGAGTAAAGCCTCTGGCGTTAGGTTAAAGGCCGGAATACACTTGACGTACATGAAGTACGCCACTGTACGCGCGCATTTTGTGCGCATGTTTTCGCTGCTATAGCTCGGCTTTTATCAGCTTTCAAACGCTCGCGTTCTCGCTCCAGATCCTTGTTGTAATATGAGCAGCTGCGCGCGGAGGGGACTCAACTGAGCTCGCTGATTGGTCACTTGCTGACACGCCTACTGAAATGATTGACAGCTTTCAGTCAGCTCAGTGAAACCTCGAGAATGCATCATGAGCAGCTCGCTGAAGACCGCTGCGGTGTTCTGATGCGGTGTTTCTACTATATATGTTATAAAAAGTTATCTCAGAAATAAAAATAATAACAGGGAGCGCTTTTCCTGCAGCACACAGTCCACCAGGGAATATTTAAAACATTGCGCACCCAGGTAGGACCTGAATTCATTCATTTCAGTCATCGAGTGAACGGAGGAAGAAGCGGTTACTTGACTTTAGGCAAAAAAACAAAAGAAAAGGCCCGATCAGCGATAAAGAAGGGGAATTTATTTCATTTGTGTAACATACAAAACAGTCCGGCGCCGGGGAAGTTTATGGTCAGACACCGCGCAAGCGTCCGCGGTCGTAAAAAAAAAGCTTTGCGCGTACATGCCCTGAGGGGCTACGCGGGGCTACGCTTTTGCCTTGACGTACGTACGTGGCGTACAGGCGAATAGATAGAACGCTCAGGTATATTTCGCCCTTTAGGGTCTGGTTTAGGTTTAGGCACAAGGGTAAGGGAGTTAGGTTTAGGGTTGGTCTTCTGGGTCAGGTTTAAGGTTACATTTAGGAAAAAGGTTACATAAGCTGAAAAAAACAAAAACACTACAATTCAGGGTTTACAAAAACACGCTGCCTACTCACAGCCATTAAAACGCTGATAACGTTATTTTAAACATGCTAGGAGGTAGATTGGACAGTTTCTCCGATAGACTATGGGGATGCTAACAGATGATAACGCCCATTGTATGGACTGATAACATCCGAACCCGCTGTGTTTTTAGTATTTTATATAGCTTTATAATGTAACTGTTTTGGTTTAATTTTTGTTAATATCATTTTCTTTTCTTTTTTTATTTTTTATTTAGATGCTTTCCTTTATGATTGTCTACTGTTATCATCACACTTTTTTTTTAAAGAAGTCTCTCTTGTAAATGAGTCCTCGGAGCTCATTGGGATTAACCTGTATACAGTAAATAAAGGTTGGATTAATTGTTTTCCAGTTTATAGATTATTCTGTATGTCTTTTGGCATCTAACTACCACAGCACACTTTCAGTATTTCTATTCATCCAAGAAACAAAATGTTGAGGTCATCAAATTCACCTAAATTTAACAAATTTTAGTATTTGTTTCACTAATTTTAGCAAATTTGTGCCCATTTTAGTTTTGCTATCGTTTTGTGAATCTAGGCTTAAACAGTTGTGTTACCTTTAGCTTTTGGCTACAGATATGCACATACTGTACAGTATTAGTTTTTCGCTACAATTATGCAAATTTAAACTTTTAGCCATTGTTTTAAAAAAATTTAGATTTTTAGCTATAATTTTCCTAATTTTAACATTTAGTAGAAGTTTTACAATTTTTAGCTAATGTTTAACTAAATTTAAGTTTTGCTTCGCTTGATTTTAACTTGACATTTCAGTTCTAGCTTATTCAAAAAGGTTCAGCAGTCAGTCACCCAGAATTCTACATTCATGTTACATATTTTATTTATTTATTTGTCAAACCCCACTGAGATCACAGATCTATATAAATAAACTTAACTCAATCTCCTTTACAAGAGGCCTGGGCCTGAAGGAAGCCTGACGTGCCTGTCTTTAGACTAACCGTAGTTATAAACTGGATATTTGCAAAATGTGCAAATTTTCCTAGATTATCTCATCATCCAAAATGTTCCAAACGTACGTGTGTATATACGTACAGTATATCCTTTGAGCAAATTTACTACAACGTATCTGTGTGATGGGAGGAAAGACAAAAGAGAATGGGAAAGAGCTGATTGGATTTTACGGTCTCGTTTGGTTACCACTAGAGCAAACACGCAGCAGAAATGTCTGTTTTAAAAAACCTTACAAAGCATCATAAATTTAGATCATCAAGAATAAGCTTCAAAGCACAGCTGGAGTTTTAGTGGTGCTGCACAGTGGGGGAAGTTAGATTCATAAATAAAGCAGCATCCGTTGTGCCTGCTGGTTAGAGAGAAACAGCCTCTGATCTGAACTGGTAAGAGTGGTGGTAAGACAACCACATGTGGACATGTATCGAGGACGAGGAGAGTTGATGCGGGAGAGTTACAAATCAAATCAATTCACAGAAATGTCAGATGTCAGACACACAGTGAGTCTCTTTCAGAAACTCCTCTGACTCCCTCTAATTAAAAAAAAATGTGGCTTTATTCACACTGCGCTTGACTTAAAAATCAAAGAATTTAAAACAAAATTATTTTTAATACATCATTTTGACTTTCTAATTGTGTGTCAAAATGAGGAGAGAACTTTTTTTTCTCTTGACCCAGTTAAATCTTCGCAAAAGAAATGAAACGCGAGATGTTCGAGGAGTAATTACTGTACTGAGTTTTAGAAGCTGAGCTTCTAATGAGGATTTGCAAAGCAAAAGCATAACACTAACATTTTAAATGTCTATTTCCAGCATCGTTTTCACATGAAAATGTATCTTGATTCAAATTTAATGGAAATAAGAAAACACGTTAAGGTTTACTCATGATCTCAGATAAAAAACCCAATTTAAAATATATAACATTAATGTCCAATTTGTATGAAAAACCCCAAAGACCCCCAAAGAAAACTCATCTACAATGGTTCTAAAGCAGAGAAGTCCAAATATTTCAAAAGTATTTTTCAGCATGAACAAACGTGAGGTGTTTCTTCCTAAACACACGTCTGCAGCAAAAATCCAAACATCATCCCGAGCCTTTGTGTTGCTTCCTCACTGTAAATGTGGAATGTCTCGTGTCATCAGCAACAATAAAATTAAAAGGCAGAGGAAGTGGCCTCAAGATCAATTGTTTCAGTTGCTCACAAACACACACACACACACACACACACACAGATCAACACGCACTCATCCTATTGTTGCCTGGCCAGACAATGTAGTCTCACCTCTCAACCAGAAACACCCACAGACAGCCCCCGGTGTATCCTGATGTTCTGGTGTGCATTTGGACATGACTCTATAGCAGATGAACAAGTGATTATTTTATTTTTTTCCCTTGCTGGAGAAGCTTCCTGTTCAGGGACATAAATGCTGCTAAAAATACCCATTACCCATTGTCCAGATGTGCTGTTCGCTTAAAAAAAAAAAGGATAAAGAGAGAAAGCAAGAGAATGGACGGCAAATGGAAGCGATCCACAAGGATTGTTTTCATCACATGCCTTTAAGGGATATTTAAATGTGAAGGTAATGGAGCTGATCATTTTTGAGTGAGAAAGGATCACTACTGAATGATGTAAAACTCTAGCCCTGTCAAGAAGGGGAAAAAAAGAAAGACACACTGCTCTGTGAATATGCTTTTTTCATCTTTTTTCTGTCTTGTGTCTACATGGAAACAGTGTTTTTAACATGTTTTTTTTTAACTGGGTTGAAGAATTAAAAATTAAATGAAATGCTCCTCTTACATTTTTTTGAGGGAGAAATGTAAATAGGTTTTCAAAATCGATACTTGTGTATGAATAATTTACTCTGTTAAACACTGTGAAGAAAAGTCCTCTCCAGCCACATCCCTCGATGTGCCTGAAAAGCGTCCATTGTGTCCCTGTACAGTATTTGGAATGACTCCCAGTCAAGTTTAATGTGACACCAAGTGAAAAAATTCACTTCATCGTCAGTCCACGAAAAAAAAAAAAAGATTTGGATTTGGTCCTTGTATTCACCAACCCTCTCTTTTTCTTCTCGTAGAAGCCTGAGTCTGCCTGACTAGTGTTTTGTGTAGTTTTCTGCATTTCCATGTGGATGAAAATACACATACATTTTTTTTTTTTAAAATGACAAATAAAACGATTTGGAAAGTTTAGGAAAGACTCCATTTCAGCGTGACCAAGGCTTCGGTCTTTAAAGGAGCCAAGCCTGTAGGTCTGTTCAATCAGCCGAGCCACGTTCTGCTGGTTTTACAACCCCTGCAAATGCCTGTCTCAGCTAAAAACACTCTGCTCACGCTGCTCCTTTAAAAACAACCCCGCAAACGGTGCTGACATGCACATACTTTAAAGTAATTTAATTAAGTCTGACTCCATCCTTAGCGACTAAGCGTTAAGATAATCTGACGTGAAAATTGTTATCATCACTCATCAATTTCCTCTGCATTGATCTTGGTGTACGCTTCACGTTTAAGTGAATGTCAACTAGAAATCTATACGAGCTCTATTATCTTTTTAATAAACTTTGTCCACTTAGGCTAGATGCCACTTCAGTTTATTAAAACTGTGCATATTCCTTTCAGTACCTCTGTCAATATTCCTCCTTACATTCCTCTATCTTGTGTGTTTTTCCCTCCCCGTCTCAGTGACACAAAGTTCATGTTCAAGATGTATCTGAACAAAGTGTTCCCCTCTAGTCGTGTGTCTGTCTTCCTAGAATGGTATTTACCCCCAGAACAAAACCAAAAAAGTTTGTTTTCTCTCCGGTTATTATTCCCCCTCTTCATCTGCTCTTCATATTATTACAGCAGCAACTTCACCCTTCACTTCGTACATGAAAATGTTAAACTGCTGGAAAATATTTCTTTGGAAGGTGACCACATTTTGTTTTAAGGTTGGAGCTTAAATACATCATGAGCGTGTCCTGGAAAGCTGCATTGGAAACTGTTGAGACAGACAAGGTAGACAGCAGAAGGGAAAATAAGAGGCTTTTTTGTCAATACTGACCTTATGTCAGAAAGTCATTAAGGATCTGAAGAGTCAATTACCAGAATGGCACAACAAACCATAATGTATCAACTAATGCATTCATCTATGTGACTTAATGAACACAATCCACCAAACACAAAGTCTATAAGCTCTTTTTATGGTTTCAACCCGCAGTTCCATCATTCTAACCTCTGCTTGGTGCAGAGATTATAATACAAGCTCATAGATGCAGGCTTGGACATGAAATGTTGAGCTTGATGGATGTCGCTTCTTAGGCTCTGCTCATTATTTGACGTGTTCATACAAATAGCCGGACCGCCGGTAAGACTGTAATCCCCTGATCTTGCTCAGCACTAGGCCACGACCACATCTTGTTCATGCCAGGGTGTCCAGATGGCGTGTAGGGATATCCGCTCCATCTGCCAACCTCAGAAGTACAGTGGCCAAGCAGATTACTGCATCCCTGACACACTGATCTACAAGCATACCTTCACTCAGTAAGCACCGTACAATTTGAGAGGAAAGACCAAGGCTAGAAGAGATGGCTTGCAACGACCCACAGAGACATCGCAGCGGTAACTGTAATTGTGTGTGTATGTACTTTTCTGGCTTGCGGATGTAAAGACACAAAGGTTTCATTAGGATAGACAAACTTGCAGCGCACAGCAGTCTGGTCAATGATCCCTGAGTGTGAATTTTAAAGCCAGGGCTGGCTGATGAGGGAAACAAGTGAAGGCACTCTCTGTCTGTGTGTTACAGAGTGAGGTTAAGAGGATTAGCTCAACGCCTCTGCCTACCCTGGATACCCGGAGCTGTGGAAATCCCACAGCAACCAACCACAACCCCCCACCCCCCACAATCCAGGTCAGCTGCACTCCCCACTGGCCTCACCTTCACTTTCCCAAAAATGTGGAGCTCGTTTGTTATACAATCACGGACTATTAGCCTTGATCAGCAGCCTTTTTGATGTCTACTCAACTGAACCATTAAAAACAAAAGGAAAAAAAAAAAAGTCAAATTCAAATGCTAGCCATCTATCTTAGCAGTAAAAAGCACTTGAATGGATCACACAGCATTTGATTAGTAACAAAACATGCCTAGGCTGCACCAAATCCATTAGGCGGGCCAGTGTGCAGGGCCTCAAACTAATAGTCACCAAAAAGACAAGTGTTGAAACATGAATCATGCATCTTTATGAGCTTTAAATTCTCCAAGTACATTCAGCTAATATAGTTCTGCTGCTAGCTGACTTTTATTGAACCCAGATGCAAGGCTTTAGTTCGCAGATGCAGACATGCCTCCAGACAGATTCATCAGCAGAGTCTGGAGCAACAAGGTGCCAAAACACCTGGCAGCCACTTCTTACAGGCCGCTTTAGAAAATGCTGATACCATGATCGTAAACCCTGAAAGCTAACAACAGAAACAAGAGGAAGTCCTTACAGGAGCAAAAAATGGCAGTAGTCGGACACGTCTATAAGCAAACGCCAAAAGGAGGTCAAACCAAGCGGAGAGAGGTTGGATGATCTCACACATTATATAGCTATCAGAGGTTTTTATTTGAGATGCTGCCCTCATGGTAAAAAGACAACAGAAAACTTCAGACAGGAAGTCATTAAATCCTTTCTCATTCACCAGTCTCTCTCTCTGGATCTATCAAGAAGTGTTGAATGAGGGGAAACGTTGCTTTCTTTGGCAGCGAGCAGGGAAGCGCGTGCAGGATGGAGAGTGTGAGAGAGGGGTGATGGGGTGAGTGTATGATATGAGTGTGTCAAAGGTAGATTAAAGTAGGAAGAAGAAGAACACAGTGAAACCTCCAGCTGTGCAGGCAGCTGCAGCTCGTCCCCAAACACAAGAGGGGATCAGGGTGACAGTGATGGCGGCCAACAGTTCATGGCTGAGGGCACGCCTCCTGCGGTGCGTTTAGCCCTATATGGATATATGGCAGACACTAACATGATCCCTGCAGGCAGAAACACACATGAAGGAACACAGAAGAGAAACAATGACGAGGACTGGTAATCCTCTGTTTTTCCCATGCAATAGTAAAGTTACATTTTTTAAGAGTGAAACATCTGGATGGATGGATCTTCTAAGAAAGCTTTATTAAAGCCTTGCCTCAAACAGAGGGTCAAAACAGCCTATGTTCCCAAACCCAGCAGAAGGAAGTTTAAAGGTTATTTCTGTGCACCACAGCCCTGTTCCTATAAATATCGACATTTCTCGTACAAAATTAATTACAGAGTTTGGAGCATGCAAAGGCTGAAAAAAAATGCTCTCTGAGGAGCAATGGAGCAGAAATGGCACTGTGGGCCCATAAAACGTTCAAAATGTGTGTTGGGTTTTCTAAACCAATTTAAAAACTAAAGCACACAGAACAAACTCTAGTAAGCATCACTTATAGCCTTTTGCTTGTTTCAGTGAAATGTGTTGAAAACGTATCTCAGAGCTCAAATTAATGCCATCCAGTTGCTTATCTACTTTGTAATTATCAAACCAGCTGCACTGGCATCAGATTAAAGCCCCCGGGTTATTTGCTAAATGCGAAAACAGCAAAACATTTTCTGTTGAATGGGCAGGACTGAAGCAGGTAAAAAAAATGTAATTATTTGTATTTTCAAATCTGTCCTGTCAGGTGTTTACAGACATTCTTGTGAAAGTGACATTCTTAAATACTTACACATGCTTCTTTCTTTAAAATGTTAGGATTCAAATCTTATTTGTGCTACATAAATAAATCCGACTTGACTTATTTCACATAAATGCAATGGATATAAAAAAATATGTTCGAGAAATCAGCAAAAGAACAGTCACAACGCTCCCACTCAGACATTGTTTAATAAATCTCCCATAAGAAATTAACGAGAATGCATTTATAGGCTATAAATTAACAAGATAAATTTTACAAACCACAAAATTACCGTTAGATGCCACAAACTGTTACTGTGTAAAGGAAAGATTTGGAAAATTTGACGATTTAAACCAGGGCCACATTCAGCCTCACTTAAGCCATTTGAGATATAATAAATATTTATGATTATTTCAGTTTTGTCATAATTATCCTCTTTGAAATTAAAAAAGGTGTATCTGGATTTTTCGCAAGTGTAAACCTATTTACTTTATAAAAAAATATTTCTTCTTCTACTGTCAAAAAACCCTTCAGTCCATTTAATGACCACACATAAAAGTTCTATACTGTATTTGTCAAATTGTAAATGGTAAGATTTAAACTCAAAATATGTGGTTCAGGCCAAACATTCACAGGCATTACAATGTTTACGCAATACGAACTCTGACTAGCAGCAGTTTTTTACATAAGAACACCAAACGGGTTCAGGAAAGGGTTAAGTGTCGTGAATTTTCCTGTACTTCACAGTGAAATCTGTTTTTCTGGAAAAGTTAAAAAAAAAAAAAAAAACAGATGGTGTTCGATTTAAAGATGAAACCATGACAGCTTGAAAAAGGTTCAGCTTCAAAGAGGTTTTCTACGAAGAGCAAAACTTAAACTACCTGCAGAATGCATTACTGTACAAGAGTCGCTCACACAGCTGTAGTGTAAAACCAGCTTGTTGTAGAAGGAATCTGAGCTCAGGACTGACACGTATTAAAGGTTATTTCTATTTTATTAACCTTTATTTAACCAGGCAAATCCCATTGAGATCACAGATCTCTTTTACAAGGGAGGCCTGGGCCTGAAGGCAGACTAACATGTATGCTTTTGGACTATGGGAGGAAACTGAAGTACAGGGAGAAAACCCACGCAAGTACGAGAAGAACATGCAAACTCCACACAGAAAGACCCCAAGTCCAACCAGGGATTGAACCCAGGACCTTCTTGATGTGAGGCAACAGTGCTAACCACTGAGCCGTCATGCTGCAAAGTGATGTTGAAGAGGTGAAACATCTCATGTTAAACTTTATTTAAAATGATATGATGGCAGTCTCTCAGCTCTGCAGGAGCGTTGACAATGTATTGGTGTAGTAAAAACAACACAAGTAAATCAGCAAAGAGTTTACTACAGCTACTTTAAGTCCAATGTTGTTTAATGTTAACCACCAAGCCAAGAACTGTTTCCTCCTTTAATCATACCTATCCATAGAAAAAAGAGAAATGCACAGTAAATTGTACTGTAAGTACTTTAAGTAAGTATTAAATATGTACTGTAAGTACTCAGACTGAAGAAGTCTTTTGGATAAAAAACTAAATGTTGCAACAAAGAAGAATCCATCCAGAGGACCTGGCTTAACCATGTTACATACTGTAAGTACAGTAAATTACAGCTGTGATTTCTAGCCTGGGCCTGCTGCTTGATGCAACAATGTTCAGTCGGGTCATCTGGACAGTTTCTTTGTTTTTCCTTTGGTGCTGAGACGTTTCGCCCTCCATCCAGAAGGTTTCCTCAGACTGATGAAGCCTTCTGGATGGAGGGTGAAACGTCTCAGCACAAAAAAAAAGAAACCTGACCTGACTGAACAATTTTGGATTTTATACCTGGATTATTGAGCATGGACTTTGGTGTAAAGTGCTTGATGGGCAGGCTGGGTCAGTCTCAATTGTGTTAATCTACTTGTAGCAGAGGAGGCAGTAAGTTTATATATGAAAATATATATCATGTCTGTGATATATAATAATAATAATGTCTTTGTCTGTCATCTGTGTATGTTTCCCATACACAGACAAAATTCGTCTCTGCATTTAACCCAACCACCACCAGGTGGTGCAGTGAGCAGCCAGAAAGCGCCCGGGGAGCTGGAGAATTAGGTGTGCACTCATAGACACCCCAAGGTGTGTAGTGGCCGGGGCGCGAACCCGCGTCCTTCGGGTCCCAAGTCGAAAGCCCTGCCACTACACCATGATGGCGCAGTGGTTAGAGACGGTGAGCCTGTGATCGGAAGATCGCCGGTTCAAACCCCGGTACGGACAACGTCAAAAAATGTGGGTGGAAAAAGGTGAAACACCCACACCTGCCTCCACCCTCATTCGTCCCACTCTGGGCCCCTGAGCAAGGCCCTTAACTCCCACCATCTGCTCCCTAACAGGTCTCTCTTGAAAATGAGTTATCGTGGCTCAATGCGACTACAGTACCTGGATAAATAAAGGGTAAATGAAAAAAATATATTTGAGCATGAGGAAAATAAAATGGAGTGCAACAAAGAGAGTAGCACTGGAGCATTGTGAAACAATTACAAACTGTGATTGTAGTTTTCTTTATTTTCTTTTGATAAGTGCAAATGCCTATTGCCAATGTGACGTGTGCTGCTGACCACTTGACCAGGTCACCCTTGTAAAAGAGATCTCGATCTCAACGGGCTCTACCTGGTTAAATAAAGGTGATTGAACAATTGTGCATGTGAGCTCGGACTTCTATGGTACAGTTTTAGTGAGAAGATGGAGGCTCGCAGGGAGCAGGAGCACGTAGACAACATCTTCCCAGACATGTTGGGGGGGGTTGTCACATTTGTAGAACTGTTTTACTGTGCACAAAGAGAACTGGAGGGTGACAAATATCCCACTATCAACCTTGTTTGCCTCTGTTTGTAGCAACACTGCCAGTCCTCACAGTGTATCATCAGCCGCGCGTGTCCGCTGACAATTAATAACTAATAATGTAATCGGCTGACTCTTGCTTTCATTTAACCTTTATACAGGTTAATCCCATTGAGCCTCGGGGACTCATTTACAAGAAGGACCTGAAATAAACCTGTTAATAGACCTGTTAATAAACTATTTCAATTTCAATTCTATTTTCAATATCAATTTTGATTCAGTTTATTTATATAGCACCAAATCACAACAAAGTTGTCTCAGGGCACTTTACATGAGCATTCACACACATAGAAAAGCCAATTAGTAAAGTTCTCTAAGGAACAAACCAAAAAGAATAAACAAGAAATATTATATCTTCCTTTTGTTCCTTTCCTTTTGTTAAAACTATCATGTCAAACTGATTTGCTTACAAAAGCAGTAAAAACAAATGTCTATTTTTTTCTTCTTCTTTGGGTTCAAGCCTGTAATCACAGTTAATTGGTCGATTTCAGGTTGGGCCCGGAAAAAAATAATACAGGGTCGATTTTATTAGGCCTGAATGCAACTCGACAGTAAATGTAACTAATTTCACTCAGAGGAACAATAACATATCTTTTCATATCTATTCCATTTCTAGCACTGCTTTTTTCCCCAATAATTCTACACCTACTCTGCTCAAAGTTTCTATTAGTGCCACCAAGAGACACCCAGATTCAAATTTGTAGTTCATTTGGTCATGTTAAGACTGAATAAATGGAGAGTAGTAGATTTGTTTGTAAAAAAAAAAAAAGCCTGAACTAAGATTTGACAAGAAATAACATATTGTCTCGTGATGTCACTGGTTGACTTTAAAAGCGGCTTGAAGACCTTTCTTTTTAAGCGAACCTACTCTGCCTCCTCATGATTCTATCTTTGATCTTAGTTGATACTATTATTGATTTTATTTGTTTTATCACTTGTTTTATTTGACCTTTACGGTAATTTTGTTGCACATTGTAGCACTTTGAGATTTTCATTAATGAAAAGTGCGTTATAAATTAAATTCATTATTATTATTATTATGTTGACAAGGTCTGTTCCGTGTGACAGAAAGTGTCCTGCATTGAATGAAACGGGTGCAAAATTCCTCAAGATTGTTGGGATTATTGTTTAGTTTTTTGATGGCATTGCAAAGCCATGTTAAATATTCAAATACTAGGAAAATTATGTATTATGTAGAAGAAAATACATATTGGCCAACATTTTTTAAACTTAAGTTTTGCACATTTGTTATCCCTATCATCCCATATATATATCCCTATTGTAGACCCTGATTTCTAAAGATTGGTACTGGCACTAGCATTAAAGAAAAACTCATTTTGGTTGACCTTTAATAAAATAACATTAATGTATCTTCCTGAAGTATGGCATATTTACAATTGAGATTTATATGCAAATTAAACTGAAGCACAAACACATATTTGTGCCACAATAATTTCCATATGGATTTAAAATTGTTCTGCTGCACTTTTAGTACTTTTTTGGCTCGGCACAACATTTAAGATATTTACAATTTATCTGGACAGTTTGATTTGATTTTAAAAACTATATCTGATGTTTGCACAGTTACAAACTGAACATCAATAATCATTTTGTCTTTGGATATTTGCCTTTCCCATAAAATTCCCAAACAAAATTTAACAGTGGATCTCTGTTTTACAGCAGTATTTGATGTGCTTCATCCTAATATTATAATATGTGCCTATCTAATTATGACAAGGTCACACTCTGTTGAGCCAAATCCTTACTTTTTTTTATATAAGGACTGTTTGTTGAAAATCAGTAGTGCAACTGTGTAAAATAAAGAAAAAAAAGAATACTGTATTACACACATCCAAATGAAAAACATGACATGGCAAATATAGAGGTCTATAAATCTTTATCTTTGCGTGAAGTTTTCAAAAGTCTTATTCTCTGTGACCTAAATCATCATCTGTGTGCAGAAAAAGATTAAATATCTTTATAACAGCCACTCCAGTAAGGACACAGTCTAATTTTATGGATGTTTTCTGCATTGGTTTAAAACTTACTCACAATCGAATACTGATTCTGATTTGTCATGGTGCATCCGTTGATGTTCCTATCCTTAAAGGTGCACTATGTAACTTTCTGTTGTGCTCAGGACTTAGAAAAAATATTTTCAACAGGCAAAGCATTCTGATCCCTCCCCCTCAGAGCCATATATGGCTCTGCTCCCCTTGCTCTGCTGAAATTCAAATTCAAGCTCTGTTTTTATTGGCTGATTCAAATTCAAGCTCTGTTTTTATTGGCTGGTTACAAACTCTGTTTTTATTGGCTGGTTAACGGCGGGTCACTCTGTGTTTTTAGTGTTTTTATAAATGCTGATAGAGAAGCAAGGGGACTATAGTTTTTTTCAGAGATTACTTTGTCTAACATCAGTCTGTCAGTAGATAGTGACAGAGTGAAGAAATATGTTAAAAATATATTGTTAGAAAAGTTACAGACTGCACTACAAAGTTACATAGTGCAGCTTTAAAGCAATGCTGATTAAATGCTGGGATAATATCACATTCAGAAGTTAGGCAATTTATTATGATTAAAAACAATAAAAGTCTTCAATTTCAATCCATGGACTGTACTGTCGAAGTCTGAGCCATGTTTCATTAGTCCCTCTTTAATTGCTCTGAAAGTCTCTCGTCACTCGTACAGTCTGTGGCCTAAGAAGGACGACATTAATCTTTCGGTTAATGTCGCTCGGAGAGAAGCCGAAAAGTGAGTGGGTGTATGAGTGACACACTTACAGGCGTGTAATACATCTACAACTGCTAAAGTCAGCTCACTCATCTCTCTGATCTCTCTGTGGGCCATCTATCATTCTGTTCTTTTAACTGATTTTACCACAGGTTTCCTTTGAAGCCTCGGCCTGCCGTGGTTTATACCCGTTTTACTAAAGCGTGCTGCCAGGTGTGTGCAGCCCGCTGGTTGACACGAGCCTACCGTCTTCAAAATTGCATTAAAATTAAAATAAACAAATCTAAATACATGGAGAGGGCATGAGAATAAAAGAAGTGAATGGTGGTGCAGATGTGCTCCTATAATTCTGTTCACCAGCAGTGAGATGTAAAGATGGAGTGCTGGTACAAACTCTTTAAAAGCCCACTGGTATGTGACCTGTGGGGTCAGGTGGCCAGCTACCAGCTGTCACCCTCTGAATATATATATGTGTGTGTGCGTATGCACATATTTGCTCCTGCGCCTGTGTGATGCGATTGCATTTTAATGCGTGAGAGGAGACTTTGTGCAACTGCACGGGTTAGCAGGATTTTTTGACCTATACTCTCGACAATCAACTCCAAGGAAATCTGTGTTAATCGGGCGTCCCTCTAGCCAGGGTTTCAGCCACTGCTAGCAGGGTGACTGAGCAGATCAGCAGACCTCATTAAGACTGAAAACAATGAGCTACCTACCGGTACTCCCTTTTAGCTGCGCTTACTTTTCATCATGGTGTGAAAAAAATGGTCATTAGAGTGCAATGAAAGTCTACTGTATCAATGATGTGGGGAGAATGCTATAAATATTGATTTACTTGTTCAATTTGTGCTGTGGTTACAGTTCTGATTAAAAACAGCTAGAAAACTGAAAATGAGTTGCTTGTCTTCTTCAACCTGTTACTCCAATAAAAGTTGTAGGGCAAAGACTGGGCATGGACTACCGTATTTTCCAGCATATAAGTTGCATCTTTTTGCATAAATTTGCAACTCCTGCAACATAGAAGCGACTATAATTTTTAAAAAAAATCCTCGTATTATGACCCAATTTTTAGCTGAGATCTGACGATTTTTCATTCATTCTGACATGAAAAATATTAAACATCACCATTTGCAGCCGCTCACGAGAGGGCCTTTGAGCCTTACGGCAAGCCAAGTGTCACATTAATAAGTAAATGTGGCTATTACTGAGACTCTTGGCTTGCCATACAGAGCCACCTTTGTCCCTGCTCTGGAACTCCTGAAGCAAATATCAAATTAGCTGCATTTTGCTGCGCTGCCCAGGAGAAATACAGCCGATTTGACCATTAAAGTGCATTTATTAAGGACAAGTTCAACTGAGACACACCTTTGCTATAATGTCGGGCAAACAAATAATTGTTTTTAAGTGTTAATCTTATTTAATTCTTGTTAAAGTCCTCCCATGCATGCTCCCGCAGCCGCCATTTTGGCAGCCAATTGATTTTTGGTAAAACACCGGCCCACGTTTCCAAGTGGTCAGCGGTGACGCATAACAAACGTGACACATCAGTGGTGACACATAATAGATGCGACTTAGACGGCGAAGTGACTTATTTATGGGTTTTTTCCCCACTTTATTAGACATTTTTGGACTGATGCGACTTATACACAGGAGTGATTTGTTCTGCGACAAATACGGTAATAACTAAATGTCTAAAAAGCAAGATAACAGACAGATCTCCCTTTTTCCTACCTGTAGATTTGAGCCTTGATTCAGTTATGTACGAGCTGAGAGGGAGATTCAACTAAAGTTTTATACTTATAAAAGAAAAAAAATTTAGATGCAAAAGTCATGGTTTGTCTACCGTTGTGTTTTTTTGGTGTCTGATCTTGTGCTCAATCATGCTGCCTTTTAAGATCAGGCTAAATTGGGATACATGTTTGTAACAAGCTACAAGAGTTAGCATGTTAGCTGATGAAATAAATCCAACCTACTGCAGACTTACTACTGAGGCTAATAACTGGTTTAGTTTATTAACTAGCATCAGTTTTTCAGGCTTTTAGTGTTACTATACATACAACAAGCAAAGCATGATCCATCCATTTTCTTTACTCGCTTATCAATGCAGGGTCATAAGGGAGCTAGTGCCTTTCTTTAAGAGAAGCAACATGAGTAATATCATTTTTTAATTTAAAACATAAATTTAAAAAGCCTGTTGACGCTAGTGTTTTAGCACCATTTAAAATTTCCATTAGTTTTTTCTCAAAACTTTTTATTAAAGTAAAAGTTCAGCCTCGACCTTAATAGCGTAACTTAAAATGCGATAATAAAAAAGCAGAAAACATCAATTGGTTTAAAATCAGTCCATGTGTTCTCTCAGGTCTCTTTGTTTATATGTGCACATTAAAATAAAAAATATTATAAACAATTATTATATAAGCTATTATTTTACTATTACTGTATATCTATAAAACAAAGTAATACGCAATACGTGAGTTTGTTTAGGCAGCGAGCAGAATATTAATTGCATTTCTGTTTCTCAATGAATTCCAAAAAAATAATTTGATATATTTTTTTGTTTGTTTGTTTTAATATAACAAGGTTAAGTCGGGTCCTCTGAACGGGTTCTTCTTTGTTGAAACATTTCATCTTTTATCCAAAGACCTCTTCAGCCTGAGGCGCTGCAACAAACTCAGTCTTATAAACGGCACCTTCTCATGGTGGATCAACCATTTTCATCCTCTAACCCTCGTTCAAGGATGAAGATGTGCACATCCACATAGAGAGGAACATTGGTTTGAGAGGAGTGAAGGAAGCCATCTTTGAGAAGAGAACACATCCATCATTGTCATCATCATCATCATCATCATCATCCATCATAGTAGATGTTGGATGCTGTCTATCATGGTGCACTAAGATTCATAACTGGCTGTGATTATCGTACCCACCACTGCACCCTGTATTCACTGGTTAATTGGACATCATTAACATCACACAGACTCTTCCACTGGTACATTTTCATCTTTAAATCACTTCTTGGTCTGCTGCCCTCATACATCTCCTCCTACATGTCTTTGCGTGAGTGCAGCTACAGCGTGCGCTCTCAGGACATGATTACCTGCAGTGTTCCGTCAGTGAGACTGAACTTGGAAAAAGGGCCTTCTCCTACTCCGCTCCTGCTTCATGGAATATCTTACAAAAATACTTAAAGCTCTCGCCTTGACTTCTCTAAATGGTTTTAAGAATCTGTTGGAATCCTGGCAAAAACCAATGCAGACATGTTCCTGTTACTGATTACTGCTACTGATTTTCTACATCTTCTTTATAATGTTTTTGTTACTTTAATATTTTGTTTTTAATTTGTTTGAAAAAAATCTGTATTTATCTTTTATGTTTGTCTATTGTTGATTGTTTAAGGAAATTTCTACTGTTGTCATCACTCTTTAGCTTGTAGCAGGTCTCTCTTGTAAATGAGTCCTCGAGGCTCAATGAGATTAACCTGATGAAATAAAGGTTGAATGAATTAAACAGGGGTGAGGGGCTCCATGTCCAATTGTCACCCTCATGCTGCTATTGCAAGTATCACTCAACCCTCTCTGTGAATAACAAGCAGCTATCAGGGCACTAACGACCAATTGTTAGGCTGATGGTCCTCCTTTTTACAAGTGAACAGCTAGTTCTGGTCATCACCAAAAAACTGGTTGATCCACTATGAGAGAATGTGCTTTTTTTAAGACTTCTCAGACTAAAGGAGTAATTTTGGATAAAATACGAAACATTTCAACAAAGAAGAATCCGTCCAGAGGACCTTGACCATTGCAGATGTTTCTAACCATTACTTATCCAATATACATGTCATTGTTGATTTTTTTTACTTTATTTACCCAACCGAGGTCTGTCTGCTTCTTTTGTATATAATGTATATAGAAATCTGTCATATCCTGTTGGTTTTGAACTGTCAACATCTGTTTACTGTGATTGTAGTTTTCTTTATTTTCTTTTGATAAGTGCAAATGCCTATTGCCAATGTGACGTGTGCTGCTGACCACTTGACCAGGTCACCCTTGTAAAAGAGATCTCGATCTCAACGGGCTCTACCTGGTTAAATAAAGGTGATTGATTGATTGATTGATTGATTGATTGATTGATTGATCTACCTGGTTTATTGAGCATGCATCAGGACATTTATTTTAATGTTTAATATTTAAACCATGGTACTTTTGCTCAAGTTTAATCGTCAGAATCTCATATTGACTCAAGCCAATTTGCTTATCTTTATAAGCTTTTGCTCTACAGAACGAAGTAGAGCAAAGGCACAGGGTTACTATCACATCTAAGTGAAAATATGTGGCATACACACATTTTCATGTGTGTAATACTCAATGAAAACAGTTTGGTGAAAACAGTTTGGTGAAAACTGTCTTTTTTTCCCCTCTAACGCCACAGTGATGAAGCCTTACCTCTAGAGTTGGTAGCCATGTCCGC
>JBBPBX010000820.1:0-33825 GCA_038048925.1 Garcialebias charrua
CTGCAGTCTACACTCATCTCCACGCCAGCGGTCACTCTTTCAAGGATGAAGATGTTCACATCCTTGATAGAGAGGAACGATGGTTTGAGAGAGGAGTAAAGGAGGCCATCTTTGTGAAAAGAAACCGTCCATCATTAAACAGGGGTGGAGGCCTCCGGGTTCAACTGTCTCCCTCTTACAATGCTGTTATTGCTAGTATCACTCAGCCCTCTGTGAATAGCAAACAACCATCAGGGTGCTAATGATCCATTGTTAGGCTGATGGCCCTCCTTGATCATGTGAGCAGCTGGTTTCAGGCTGTCATCAGCCAACTGGTTGTGTAACACTGTGAGAGGGTGCTATTTATAAGACTGAGCTGAACACAGCAACTCAGACTGAGGAAGTCTTTCGGACGAAAGACGAAACGTTTCTACATTTTTTTTTGCTTTGTTTTATTTTATTTTTTGAATGTCCAGAGGATCAGACTTAGCTTTTTTTAGATAAAGCCTTGTATTTGCCATACAACACAATTATAGTACCACATTTAATTTATTGTGTTGATGTCTGGGGAACAGCGTGCAAAACTTTAATAGGGTAAGGGATTTATTAAATGATAAAGCCTTGTATTTGCCATACAACACAATTATAGTACCACATTTAATTTATTGTGTTGATGTCTGGGGAACAGCGTGCAAAACTTTAACAAAGCCTATTTTTATCCGATAAAAAAGAGCTATAAGAATCAAAACAAGAATGCATTATTATCATCCAACAAGCATACTACGCATTCTGTAAATTGAAACTACTGAAGTTTTATGAACTGGTGGAATATAATATTTCTTTATTAATGCATAAAGCACAAAATTACAAACTACCTCTAAATATTCAAAAGCATTTTGTAAAAAGGAAAAGTTGTTGCAAGGGAACAGAGATTTTTGTTAAACCACAATACAAAACCAGTTTAAAGGGTCAGTTTACTTTAATACATGGAATAGATTTATGGAATGGTTTGGAAAATGATGTCAAAAAAGCTAAGTCAGTATCTATATTTAAGAAAATGATTAAGAATACATTCTTAAATAGATATATATATAAATGTAAAATTGCAAATGTACTATAAATCGGCAATTGTTATGAGTTATTAATTTTGTTCATGGATAATCATTGTTTGAATTGATTGTTGAATAGATTTTTGTTTTAAGAAGGGGCAGATACTATAAGAATTTTTATTCTTCTGCTTCCTTTAATTTTAAATCTGTTTTTTTTTTTTCTTTCTCCATATATGCTTTGGAATTATTTCTTTTGTGTTTTAAATTTGAAATGAATAAATAAAATAAAATGAAAAAAATTTGCAGGGCATCTGCAGCACACTCCTATGGATGGGACAATGGCACAGCACCAGTACAGTAGTGCCAAGCTCGTTCCCGTCCTGAGCAAGATTTAGAGGAGAAACCAGAGTCCGGCGTCATGGCAACCACACAGCAACCTAAGAAAGGGGTAAACAGTGGCTCCACTTCAATTATGGCCACCCCAGTGTGCGTCTGTGAAAAAGAGATGTGTGAGAGAATACGTGTGTGTGTTTGCAGCCCAGCAAGGCTGTATTGAGTTGTGCTGACCAGGCTGTCCATGTTGTACACTGCTTCAGTCCAGGCCTCACTGCTGGCATTCAGCCACGTGGTGTGTCATTTTTCTGTCCATCCATCGCCCCTGAGCTGCTCGCTGTATTCCACTGGTCATAACTCGTTCAGTTAGAGAAACACTGCAATCGAGGCCTGAAGTGAGACCAAAATCCAACCCCTGCAACATTTTTTTCAGCTCCTTCCGAAAAAGCCATAAACAAGGCATTTACAGACAAAGAGAACGAGGGAGTCGGGGGGTCTATGCCAAGAACAAAACGAGACCCGGCGTCAGGCTGCATGAATGTGGGCTGAGCCACACGGAGGACAAACAAATAGAAAAAAGGAGCAAAGAAGAGAAAACAGGGAGGATGTAGGGCATCAAAGGGATGAAATGTTGTGGAAAAAGTGCATGTGGGTTTTTGTGCTCGTCTGCTCAATTAAAGACAGAAATAAAAACAGCAAAGCACACCTAACAACAAGACACCCACTGCACAAACTGTTTCACCAAATAAAACAGGCCGTGGAGCTTTGGGTACAAAGAACAGGTTAAATGAAATAAACAACGGATCATTATTTAGTCTAAAAAAGTGTCTCAGAATAGTAGAGAAGTATTTAATTATCTCCGTTCTTGATAGTCAAGTTTTTTTTAATGTTATTTATTTTTGGAAGAAACGAGCAGAAAATGTAAAAAAAAAAAAAAAAATGTTTTTGCTGAATCATCTCACGTGTTTCCAGCACTTTGGTGGACTTGTTCCTGTTTAAAGTGCTTTATAAATAAAATGGTATGGTATGGTATGGTATGGTATGGTATGGTATGCTCTCACTGAATTCTGTGAAGGCAACAAATACTTAAAAATCCCAGAGTCTTTTTGAGCAACAGATTCATGTTTAAGTGCATTTTATGTAAAAATAAATATAACAATAATAATAAGTTTAACCAGCAGCAGAGAACAGTTTTTTTTTTTTATGGAGGGAAAAGTAGTCACTAAATAACAAATCCCTTTTATTTTCATACAATAAATGTGCTGAAACATCTAGTTTTTATTTTTTTTCACATGTGGTGCACACTTCACAACATGATAATAACCCAACACATACGTCTCAAAGTGTCTGGAATAACTGCAACTTCATAATCTTGTCCGACAAACAAATCATAGCCTCCTACTTCCTGCATTGTCTGAACTGTCACAACAATTCATCAGAATAACCGGATGCACATTTGAATTACTCTTCACAAAAACAATATTTAAATCCATCTATTCTCCGTAAACATTTCCAGGATTTCCTCCCCAACATTTACCTCGCCCTCAGCCTACTCACCCAGAGGAAAAAGTGCAGCGCCTTGCTGCTGTAGAGGCTATTGCTGAGGGGGATGAAGACGGTGGTGTAGGCAGCCCACACAGCCGTCCAGGCCGGGCCGGTCGAGCAAAGTGAGTCCTCTACTTCTACCAGGCCCCTGGGCCCAGCCCGGCTCACTACCATCAGGACAGCAGTGGGCCAAGTTGGCCAGGGTGACAGGGATGGAGGGAAGAGGAGGAGGAGAGGGGGCAGGGATGAAGGGGAGTCGATATGTTCTCCTCTCCAGACACAGAAGCCAGGAGGAGAGACGGAGACAAACACAGGAAAGAAAGAGGGAGAGGAGCTGGAAAGAGTGATGAAGCAGGGGGAAAGACAAAAAGCCAGAGGAGGCCTGAGCTCTGCTGGATGGTGGGAGGGTCAGAGAGGGGGCCGGCAGGAGTGGGGTGGATGCAAAGGGTTGGGAGGGGAATTTGTGTGAAAGGAGAATAAAAAAAACCTGTGCTGGGAATTACTTTTCACCGTTTTACACTTTATCAAACATGTACTGTACTGTATATGTTTTATACATGTGTAAATGTTTGTGTATTCATATTTATAACTGTATATTTTTCTAATGATATACTCTAATTGTTTTTTTTAACACATTTTCCCAACACGTTTAGTCCAAAAAAATGTAGACGTTTATCTCTTCAACTTTATTATTTATAATGATCAGACCTAAAACACGTCTATTTTTATTTTGCAGAAAAAAATTGTAAGAATTATAACAAGAAAGCATTACTGTCACCCATCTAGTGAATTATTTCATCAGTTGAAATTGCTGAAATTCTATGATTTGGTGGATTATAACATTTTGTTACTTATGTATAAAGCTCATAAAAATACACTACCGTTAAATATCCAAATGTATTTTGTGAAAAGATCAGGCTGCTACAATCTTAAAGGAAAAGATGTACAGGTATTTGTAAAACCGCAACTTAGAACTAGTTTACAGGGAAGAGCTACTGTAATTCAGAGAGTAGGATTGTGGAATAACTTAAAGACAGAAATCAAGGAAGCCAAATCAATCCCTGTCTTTAAGAAACTGGTTAAAGTTGAATTGTTAAACAAATATACATGAATGTATTTTTGAGTATTAAATATAATAGAAGGTTGAATGAGTTATTTACTTGTTTTGTTATTATAGAACAATTTGTTTGAATTACTGTAGATAAATAAGGAGCAGATTTCATAAGATACTTTCTTCATCTGTTACCGTTCATTTTATATTTTTCTTTTTAATTCATATACGGTATGTCAATTGTTGTATTTCGTTATTGTAAAATGAATAAAAGTTTTTTATTTTATTTAAAAAACAAGTTCAAACAGGGTTTTATTTCCCCTCTCAGGATGACTTACCACAGAGTTTCTGCTTCATAGCCAGTTAAAAACTATTAAAGTAAATTAAAAGAACCGTAAAGTTTACAGCAAATCTCATGTTGAACGTCTGTCTATTGCTACAAGAAATGTGTTGTTGTTCAATAAAAATACTATCTAGCTCATAAATCTTGAATAGCTACTTAAAATACCAGACATACATTTGAAAAAAATTAATAAATAGTCCCAGCTTTTACATAAATTTTGTTTCTGCATCTAAAAAATTGTTTAAATACATTTTCTATAAGCAGGCTCTTAGTTAGACACGTTTTTATACTTTATTACACATATATATTTTGTTTATATGTGTAAATGTATGTGTATTTATATACCTTTTTTTTCTCAAATTAAATATACACTATTGTTTACTCTATTGTGAAGTACTTCAAGATAAACAATATCTCTGCGAAAAGTGCTTTATACTTTTACCAAGGCAGCACAAATAGGAAGCTAGGAATTTGTTGACAACGAAACCATTTGTCAATATAAATGGAAAAAAAAGCACTTTCATATAAATATATTTTATTGTTTTTCTTTTACATTTTATTGTTGGATGTAACTGGGACCCTGTGTACATACTCTCGTTCCACATGTGATGTGTAAGACAAATAAATATCTCTGACTCTGACTATTAAAAAAGCCTACCGTACTTAAAATTAGTTTAATCAACCATCTAAGAGATAAAGTGCAGTATTTAAGTGAGCCACGTGAAGATTCTTGTTGTTTTTTGCAGGCGCAATCTTTAAAATGTATCTTTTTTTAATCAGTAAGCTCATTTTTATAGTTAATACACTTATTAATATTTGAATTCTGTTTCATTCTTAACTACATTTTTGGAAAATGTATTTGAAACAATAAATGACACAGAAAAGTTTACACAAATCACTAAGGTTGTTGTTTTTATAAAAACTATGTTATTAAATGGGATTGATTAAAGAATGAAGTATTTAACACAAACCTTGCCAGTGTTCATAATAAAGAGTTTGGAATCTTTAGAAACTTACGAATATAAAATATTTAATAATGTATGCACATTTGATATTGACATGACTCAGTCAAATTATGAGGCCAAATATTCTTCTTGGTGTAAAAAAAATAAAAAGTTTGACATGAAGAGTTATCGGTCAGCATGTGTAAGTGAGGGTGTGTGTTCATACACTAACCATTTCATAATCCACTCCGTTGGAAATGGTATGCCTCCTCTGCTCCTCCCGACTCCGCCCGTGTCGTCTGGAACCTCCATTAAAGCCTGTTGCTGATTCACTCTGAGATCTCGGTAAACCTGATTTCACAACGCCTGGACAGAAAGAGAACAAACACGTCTCAACACTGCACTCTGTAATCCTGTAAAGACAAAAAAAAAAAGGTTTAATCCTCATTGATAACCAATATTTCATTTATTGCATAATTTATCGATTCAAAGACACAGAAATGTGTTGGAATGCAAACATATGGGTTAACAGACATTACTTTGTTGGCACATTAATGCCAGACATTAGAATTACACAGCATCATGTAAAAGTAATAAATGAAACAGAAACCCTTATTGTGCAACCAAGTCAAAGACAAAATTATTTATTATTCCAAAAAGAATAAATGTACGTTTGTGAGCTGGATCAAACATCTGCATCCTCTGCAAGTCAGAAACTTTTGTCACGTTTTGCTTTTGTTTAAATAATGTGAACAACCAAGAGACAAGTACTGTACAGACAAAACCTTCATTTGAATTAGTTTGCATTTCATACCACAGGAGGGCGCTGTACTCTCCTGAAAGTGTCGGTTATTACAGGAGCAAAACAGTTTTTCCTTGTTCCTGATTTGATTGTCTAGATAAGTTCAGTGAAGCAGAAGAAAATACAGTACAGTACTGTATGTGGAAAAACCTGAGGCTCATTGACTCCCGGCTGATTATATCTCTGGCTCTGAATATTTCATTCTCCGAGACACAATTATGAACGCAAAACATTTCATTTGAAATAAAACACGCTTGGACAACGATGCTGGTGTTTTCAATATTGCAAGAAGAAGTATATGACTGAATGAACAGTATACAAAAATGACCATATGAATATTTAAATTAAAAAATAGCAACTTCATAACTAGAACAAAACAAGATTTATATTAGCCTGGTTGATACCAGACCCATGTCCTTCACTTCGCTTTGGACCAGCAGTGAAGGGAAATGAGAATTGAGCGGAGCTGCGTAGGAATGGCGAGGGCCAGGCTAGATTTATATGGTATTGGGGGAAAAAACACCATAAAGTAGCCACTAGGTTCTGTTATACAATTCAAAAAATGTGTTTATACAAAGGTTTTACTGCTTCATTCTCTCTCAAAACACTAAAAGATTGTGGTATGAAGAATTCCTGAAGATAAAGGATTTGAGGAGTTGCGTTCTCTAATGGGGCCAGGTCAGGATCGCTGACATTCCAGTTATTTATACACTCATGCTCCACTTTGGTCATACCTGTGTAATGTGTGCAGAAAGTGGTGTTGAAATGCACTTTTCTGTGTTAATGCACCGTCACAGCGATGTAAATTACTTTTGCCAAGTGCTCCAAAACAAACTCCATGCCATCACAAAATCTGGCTTTAAGAATTTTTTATTCCTTTTTATATTTGATCCCTAATAACTTACTTTTTAAAATTACAGGTCCTTCTCAAAAAATTAGCATACATTATTGTGATAAAGGTCCGTATTTTCCATAATGTAATGATAAAAATGAAACTTTCATATATTTTAGATTCATTGCACACCAACTGAAATATTTCAGGTCTTTTATTGTTTTAATACTGATGATTTTGGCATACAGCTCATGAAAACACAAAATTCCCATCTCAAAAATTCAGCATATCATGAAAAGGTTCTCTAAATGAGTTATTAACCTAATCATGTGAATCAACAAATTAACTCTAAACACCTGCAAACGATTCCTGAGGTTTTTAAAAACTCCCAGCCTTGTTCATTACTCAAAACCACAATCATGGGTAAGACTGCCGACCTGACTGCTGTCCAGAAGGCCATCATTGACACCTTCAAGCAAGAGGGTAAGACACAGAAATAAATTTCTGAACGAATAGGCTGTTCCCAGAGTGCTGTATCAAGGGAAGTCTCTGGGAAGGGAAAAGTGTGGCAGAAAACGCTGCACAACGAGAAGAGGTGACCGGACCCTGAGGAAGATTGTGGAGAAGGGCCGATTCCAGAGCCACCGTGCACAGGCGTGTGCAGGAAATGGGCTACAGGTGCCGCATTCCCCAGGTCAAGCCACTTTTGAACCAGAAACAGCGGCAGAAGCGCCTGACCTGGGCTACAGAGAAGCAGCACTGGACTGTTGCTCAGTGGTCCAAAGTACTTTTTTCGGATGAAAGCAAAGTTTGCATGTCATTCGGAAATCAAGGTGCCAGAGTCTGGAGGAAGACTGGGGAGAAGGAAATGCCAGAAGTCCAGTGTCAAGTACCCACAGTCAGTGATGGTCTGGGGTGCCATGTCAGCTGCTGGTGTTGGTCCACTGTGTTTTATCAAGGGCAGGGTCAATGCAGCTAGCTATCAGGAGATTTTGGAGCACTTCATGCTTCCATCTGCTGAAAAGCTTTATGGAGATGAAGATTTCATTTTTCAGCACGACCTGGCACCTGCTCACAGTGCCAAAACCACTGGTAAATGGTTTACTGACCATGGTATTACTGTGCTCAATTGGCCTGCCAACTCTCCTGACCTGAACCCCATAGAGAATCTGTGGATATTGTGAAGAGAAAGTTGAGAGACGCAAGACCCAACACTCTGGATGAGCTTAAGGCCGCTATCGAAGCATCCTGGGCCTCCATAACACCTCAGCAGTGCCACAGGCTGATTGCCTCCATGCCACGCCGCATTGAAGCAGTCATTTCTGCAAAAGGATTCCCGACCAAGTATTGAGTGCATAACTGAACATAATTATTTGAAGGTTGACTTTTTTTGTATTAAAAACACTTTTCTTTTATTGGTCGGATGAAATATGCTAATTTTTTGAGACATGAATTTTGGGTTTTCATGAGCTGTATGCCAAAATCATCAGTACTATAACAATAAAAGACCTGAAATATTTCAGTTGGTGTGCAATGAATCTAAAATATATGAAAGTTTCATTTTTATCATTACATTATGGAAAATACTGACCTTTATCACAATATGCTAATTTTTTGAGACAGGAATTTTGGGTTTTCATGAGCTATACTGTATGCCAAAATCATCAGTATTAACACAATAAAAGACCTGAAATATTTCAGTTGGTGTGCAATGAATCTAAAATATATGAAAGTTTCATTTTTATCATTGCATTATGGAAAATACTGACCTTTATCACAATATGCTAATTTTTTTTTTAGAAGGACCTGTATTTTTCCACTGTGAGGAAACCATGTTGTCTCTGAGCTCTGAAGCTGCATGTTAAGGTTTTAGCACAACTAAGTTTTATTTTGTATTTGGAATTTTTTATTTTTATTTTATTTAGATCTTTGAAAGCATTTAAACGCAGCTAGTGCTTTCTTTCCTCAAACCGAAACACGCTGAAAGAGAACGTGCTTGCAGGGAATTTGTGATGACTGCAGCAGTGAGTCACTGAGCCCTGGTCTGTCAGCTGTAATCTGGACTAAACCCACACATTTTGGCCGCACGTGAGAGATTATCAGAGCAACTGGTGTCCATGGTTTTATGATGGTCAGTCTGAATTGTAGCCATTTAAACTCCCAAACTTCATGCTGATGTGTAACAACTGGATGTTTCACTCTAAAACAGCAAACATCAGCATGCAGATGTGGACATCTGCAGCTAAAGGACTCGTCTGCTTCAGATTTGTTGTAATAAACTGCAGAAACATGAGTTAGGGCGCTGGTACTGAGAAATAAACTCTATATGGTCAGAGAATGCAAATCTGAAGTGGTGCCTAATGTTTAAGGGATTCAAAGCAATCCTATAATTTAATTCTAAGCACCATAACTTCAAAATCCAAACAACCACTGACCAAAACAATTTGTTTTGTGCCAAAGATTCAGGCCGCTGGACTCTTCACATGAAACCCTGCTTCTTGCCAAAACCAGGAGAGATGCTGATCCTTGTGCAGGATGGCAAGATGAGAAAAAAACACCAGACAAACTTGCAATTATAAAACTGCAACATAAGCATAACTGGGTGAAATTATCTAGAAAGGTTTAAATGACAAATAAGATGTTTATGAAAGTTGCATTTGTATTTTAGAAAGTATATATGTATGTATTCCTATTATATCTGATATGTAAAAAATGAATGTAGAGCAGAATAATAATAGAGTTAATTGCCTTATACTCCTCCCTCAGCATTATGAAACAAACCTTATCCATCCATCTATCCACGAGACAACCAACTCTGTCCTGAGCTCAAGTGGTTTCAGCTGTGAACGCCCTGAGGGCTGGACAGCGATAACAAGAGAAAGTCTATTTGTATATTCCAGACAGGCCTGAGTTTATAAGGACAAATCAAACTCTGAGTCTAGCTGAGCGAGTATGAGTGTGCATGTGAGAGACGAAGCACTGTAAAACAGAAATGCTTTGACAGCCTATATACATAAACAAGATAATAATGGGAGATCCTCCAAACTCAAGTGGAGCAAAAATGACCGCGACTCATTTTTCCTATACAGTAATGATACATAAAACTGCAAAAGCTCCCTCTTGGAGGAAAACACACAATTTGTGTAATTCCTGACATGATCTCTGACCTTGTCTGGGGTTAACAAAAGCAATTATTCAACTGGAGCCTCATGATTTGCACACGGGCTGCTAACCCGGCCCTGTTTAAGCTGTGACATAATACTGATACATGAGAAGTGTGCTGTCAGGATCCAACGGTCGCTCCTACTGAGCCTCACTGAGATCTGCTGAGGGCTCCCATCCTTTGTGCTATTGTTACCCATAAAACTCCAGCTATGTGGACCATTGCTGACATGCAACATCTCTGCACATATACACTTCTGTGGACAAGATGGTTCAGTCAGGGTCTGCAACCTTTAATATCAAAAGAGCCATTTCTGCCCTTTCGTTCACTAAATTAAACGCGTCAAGAGCCGCAATACCTGCTACAACTGTCATTATCAACTGGTGGCTCATGGGCCATTTTAAGTTTGCTAGAGGGGCTTTTCTGGCCAGTAGGTGTGAAATTATAAAACTAAAAACATCTAATGATTGTTAACATTTATTGATATTTTTACATTTTGAGACAAAAGAAAATATTGGATTCCATCCATCTTCCATTCATCTGTCCAACGTCTTGTATTGTCTTGTATTTTGCCAATAATAAAATTTAAAAAAAACTAAAACAGTGAACTGTGCAGACAAATGTGCTTTTTATAAAATTGTGGAATACCTTGTTTTTTGGACTATAAGGCGCATTTAAAATCCTTTAATTCTCTCAAAAATTGACAGTGAGCCTTATAATCCAGTGAGTCTTCTGTATTAATTCTGGTTGTGCTTACTGACATCAAACCGATTGTATGTGGTTATTATGAATGAGCTGTATAAAGTTTGACTTATCTGACTGTTTTGTTTTGATAATGCACCTTATAATCCGGTGTGCCTTATGTATGAAAACAGACCCCTTCATTGATATTGAGCCTTATAATCTGGTGCACTTTATGTATGAAAACAGACCCTTTCATTGATATTGAGCCTTATAATCTGGTGCACCTTATAGTCCAAAAAATATGGTAATTGCGTATCCTACTTTGAAGAATAAAGCATAAAGTTAAAGTGAGTATAATTTACTTTGTGTATTAGTACTAGTATCCACATATTTGCAAAGGAGTTGACAGGAAAACTGTTAAACTTGTCATTTTTTGTGGGTACAACATCCTATAAAATTCAGTTTTATCTCAGTTTTGGTCAAAGCTTGAAAGAGCCGCTGCAGAGGGACCAAAGAGCCGCATGTGGCTCCAGAGCCGCAGGTTGCAGGCCCTTGGTTCAGTGCATCCAGTGAGATTATGAAAGTGATGCACAGCTAGGGAAAATGTAACGACATGTGGTGCAACTGAGAATAATTTCTTCCACCTTTTTTTTTCTTCCATTGCTACTTTAGTTGCAATACTACGGAGCCCCCCAGGGGATGTGGAAAAAAAAATTTTTCTTTGCGTGAGCACGCAAACGTTTGCGTGCGCACGCAAAACTATTGCGAGGTAACGCAAAACCTTTTGCGTGGGAACGCAAAACCCTTTGCGTTCCCACGCAAAAGGTTTTGCTTTACAGACACCATGGGAGGGGTTCCTTTAAAAGGAATGTGGACTCAGTAATGAAAGCATGTCACTGTGGCGCAACCAGTAACGCATCAGCTTGCCGCTCCAAAGGTCACGAGATCGATTCCCAGACGGGACAACATTTTTTTTTTTTTTAGATTATTTATTCATTCCAGATTAAGAAAACAGAAGAAAACTATTTACAAAACAACAATAAAAACGTTCAATTATATAATCATTCCTCTTTCTTATTTTGCTTAATGGTTTTTAACTTATCCCTGAAATTCTGACACAGAATCACAAGTTCAGAGGGACAAACAGAGCGCAGCTGATTCCACGGAGCTTGAACGTGAAATATACAACGGAAAATTACTTTTACCACTGCAGCACACACTGGACATCCTTATATTTGATATATATGATTTCGAAATTCAATTAAATTGAGGGTACTGTCTGCTCCATTGTCGTAATGTTGAGCCACAAACAACAATGCTGCAGATAATACAGGTTTTTATTGTTTATTCTGTGACATTAAGCAAAATAAGAAAGAGGAATGATTATATAATTGAACGTTTTTATTGTTGTTTTGTAAATAGTTTTCTTCTGTTTTCTTAATCTGGAATGAATAAATAATCTAAAAAAAAAAAAAATGTTGTCCCGTCTGGGAATCGATCTCGTGACCTTTGGAGCGGCAAGCTGATGCGTTACTGGTTGCGCCACAGTGACATGCTTTCATTACTGAGTCCACATTCCTTTTAAAGGAACCCCTCCCATGGTGTCTGTAAAGCAAAACCTTTTGCGTGGGAACGCAAAGGGTTTTGCGTTCCCACGCAAAAGGTTTTGCGTTACCTCGCAATAGTTTTGCGTGCGCACGCAAACGTTTGCGTGCTCACGCAAAGAAAAAAAAAAATTTTCCACATCCCCTGGGGGGCTCCGTACAATACTGTGAATTTCCCTGCTGGAGGATGAATAAAACTGTATTTCAGTTCAGTTTCCTTACACAGCACCCGTTCACAACAAAAGTCATCTCAGGGCACCATACAAGCAAAGTCTGAAGCATACATCCGATTTGGATTCAGGTTTAAATCAAATTTGTCAATAAAATTCTTATTATCGTACAATAAAGTTGCATATTATGAAATATAAATTAGTAAAAAAATCCATTACATTTTACTTATTTACCGTAGTTGTAATACATTATAAGGTGTACTGTATTCTGGAAGTTATTAGTCAAAGCAAAGAAACTTTGGCACTAAAGGCAAACTAAAACATTGTAAACAAAATTAAAAATAATAATTATTTTTGGTTAAAAAATGGGTACCCATATAGATGGCTAATAAATAGTTTAAATACGTTATTAATTCCTCTATAAACACTTTATAAATCATTAATAACTGCTTATCATGCATTAATTAAGGGTGACAGAGACAAAACTGACCAGTTTCTTGCCAAATAGCGAGCCAGATCTGTTCACCTATATATTTCATCTAGAGCTGTTATATTAAACATTTCAGACTAAGTTACTACCTTGTAAGCACAATAAGCATCTACTGTATTTCTTTAGCATATAATATTGTACTTTATCACTGCATTATATCTACAACTAATATAGCCTAAAAATATAGGTTCACAAATGCTTATTGTGCTTACCAGGTATCTAGTAGGGGTGAACCAATAAATCGGCCGGCCGATTTATCGGCCCCGATTTCCTTAATTTGGGGAAATCGGCCAATGCTTGCATGAGAAACCCATTTTACAGATTCCTGAGCTTGCTGTCTCTCAGATTCCTTTTTAACAACAATTGTCTAAACTTAATTTATATTTCAGAGCACTACCTTGTGACCAGTTAAAACAAGTTTGTATTGTTTCTAGAATATTGTTCAAGGGTCTGTTTTTCAACAAAATAAGATTGAAATTTGAAGGCGCATTGCGACCTTACAACATCTAACAGTGTTGGTTATAAAACGAAATTGGTATCGGCCAAAATCGGAATCGGCAGGTCAGACTTTGTAGAAATCTGTGATTGGCCAAAAAAACTGCAATCAGTGCACCCCTATGATCTAGTCTAAAATGTTTAATAAAACATCTCTAGATGAAATATACAAGTGGCAGATATGGATCACTATTTGGCAAGACACTGGTCAGTTTTGTCACTGCCACCTTTAATTAATGCATAATAAACAATTATTAATATTCATAAAGTTATTAAAGATATTAAAAGTGCCAAGTCAATGCACATGTTTAAGAAATTGATCAAGTTTGGATTGCTAAAAAAAATATGAAACTGTATAAACAGTGTTCTCATATGAATTGTTGTTCTAGAAGGATTTCATTTTTTGTTTTATTGTATTAACTGAAGAATGTTATTGTTTGAATTTTATTTATGAGAAAAAAGGGGCAGATATAAGAATTATTTTCTTCTCTCTACTACCTTTAATTTCATTGTACAGTATTGGTTTTCTTTTCTTTTTGTTGTTGTTGTAAATATAATTGTTGTAAATATAATTGTTGTAAATATATAATTAATTTGTTTTTAGGTTATGAAATGAATAAAATCAGAACAAGCGCTCAATACAAAAATGAATAAAGAATTATATAAACAAATGTATTATTAATAAAGTGTTTATAGAGGAATTTACAACGTATTTATTAGCCTTATTGTAAAGTGGTACAACGATTACATTAACCTGTCCAACTTTGTTAATTGAATTGAATTTGGTAAATTATAATAGATTAATAAGAAATCCTGGTCAGAAGACTTACATGGGTCCTGCTGTGGGGACTCCAGGGCCAGCGACTCCCTGACCCTGCTCTGCTGAGGCTGTGCAGCTTTGGTGCCATGTTGGACCGGCTCGGCTCGGTAACCCTCATCCTCCGGAGCTACAGGAACCCGCTCCAAACTTCGCCCGGATCTCTGGAAGCCCGCGCCGTACCGCACCTGTCCACACGCGGGATACCCGGGTCCATCCTCCGGCCTGATGGCCCGGGACCCCCGGTGCTGCTGCTGCTGGGTGTTCGTCACGTTGCTCAGTCCCAGCGGGCGGACCTTGTTCTCCACGCCGGGTCCGACGCCGCACGACGCGGGTCTCTGCGGCAGAGGGTACACCTGGGCCTTGAAGTGGGAGCTGTGCTCCGGGTTGAGCATGGAGTACCGCAGCCCGGCCACGAAGCGCTCGAAAGTGAGACACCCGTGCGGCGGAGTGGCCCTCCGCAGGCAGCCCAGCACTCCGCCCGGCAGCTCCCTCGTGTCCGCGCCCTGCCAGCGGCTCTCGATCTCCGAGATGTGAACGTAGCCTCGACCGCTGTCGTCCAAAATGTCAAAAAGAGTCCTTAAACTGTGCAGGAACGCTTTGGGCAGCCCGTCCGTTTCTTTGGGCTGCATTTTGTGACTTTTCAACCCGTTCAAAGGGACTTGAATCACCGAGGTCCCGTTCGGTTTGCAGCTCCGGTCAGTCGCTATCAAAGCCATGAAGGTATCGATAACTTTCACTACGTAATTACTCAAAGACACACCAGCACGAGCTATTATAGGTTTCCTATAGGTGTAAAGTTAAACAAATTAAAAACTGCTTCTTACTTACGGAACAACAAAAACATTTATGATGTTGTATTAATTTTACCCTAAAACCCCCAAAATGGTATAGTTGTGGCTAACTCACTCCGTAGCTCTGAGTCTGATCCATACTTTCCTTCTTCTGCAGGACCGCCCTCTTCAAACGGCTGTGCGCGAGCGTCCCGCGATCAGCCATTGGTTGGGGTGGACGCGAGCTCGTCGCTGATTGGCTGTGACCGGAGGAAGGCCCTATTTTGAGTTGTGCTTTTGTTATTACAACGCCGGAGAGACGTTATTCATAAAGGCTAATAAGTGATATAATATACCTCCGCCTAATCAAAAAGAGCTGCTACCTTACAGGAACCCTAGAATAAGATTTATTCTTCTTTCTGCTACCTTTCATTTTTTTACATTTTGTACATTAACATTTATGGGATTGTCTTGTATACAGTAGTTTCTTTTGTAAAAAAATGAACAAATTTAATAAACATAAACCCCACACAAAACACACATACAGTATTGAGGGGAATATCATTCACTTAAAATGATTAAATTACACATTTCCCTTATTTATACACATTGTAGTATCAATGTAGTATGCAAATGCTGGTGAAGATTCGCAGTCGTCCAGGACATGATAAAATCAAAAAAGGCGTTCAATACAAGATCAACTGGACTTTATTTGTTACAGAAGACGTTTCGACCCCTCTCCAGAGGGCTTTATCAATTCAATGCGCAGACTGTGTGCATGTGGAGTTATACCAGGAGTCACGCACCAACATATGTAAATTGCAAGCTGAGGTAACACATACATGTAAATTGACAAATCACACCTCACAACCCAACAACAGAGGTTTCTCAAAAAACTTTGCTAGTCTAATCACAGACAAGACACCTCTGCTCGTCTAGTAGTAGTAGTAGTATGCAAATGTTTCGTTGAGATGGGATTTAAATAGCCTATTGTATAGATTTTTTAAAATGCATTGTCATGAAGCACAAAGAGCTAAACCCATAAAGAAGGGTTAAAATCAAGTGGTTCCTGAAGTTTTTTAGGTTTCCCATCTTCCTGTAATCCACAATATTCTTGGGGGTGTCACTGTAGAAGCGAATGTGCATTGTACTTCCTGTCCGACACCGGAAGTGCCTGTATTCCATAGGTGGAGTATGGATCGCGGGTGTTTTTGAAAGTTATTTTCATTCATTTTATCGGAGCAAACACAGCTTTTGTTTAAACGGAACGTTTACTGAAATGTCCTACCGGGGTTCAGGTACCTGCTGTGCTGTTCGCGGCTGCACCAACAACCGGACCAAGCTAAATCTTTGGCTAAAACAACAGTGTTTTCAACACGGACCCAAAACAAAGAAAGAGTGTTCCTGCATCCTTCTCTATGGCTGTGTCTGCGCGATCAGGTAACATCTGTAATTTCTTTTTATTCAGGGAGGGTTTATTAATGAGAGTTTTGGATGATTTACTGTCTTAAAATGATATATGTCAGGCGCGACCGGTGTTACAGAACACCGTGACTTTTAGCCGAGATAGCTGCTAATTTAACAAACCTTAGCCGAGAGGCCGGAGCAAACGCGTTCGCTACTGTATTTATGTATTTTTAAATTATGTCTGCGCGATCAGGTAACATCTTTTTATTTGGGGAGGGTTTATTAATGAGAGTTTTGGAAGATTTACTGTCTTAAAACGATAGATCTCAGACGCGACCGGTATTTTTAGCCGAGATAGCTGCTAACAAACCTTAGCCGAGAGGCCGGAGCAAACGCGTTCGCTATTTATGTATTTTTAAATTATGTCTGCGCGATCAGGTAACATCTGTAATTTCTTTTTATTTGTCCCTCCTCTTTTAACAAAACGAGTGGTGTTCCCACATTTTTAATGAACTAAAACAACAAAGTTTGGACTGTCTTCAACTGTATTACTCGCATGTAAACAAACGGTGTTTCCGGTCAACCGGAAGTCGTGTGCACATTTCGCGCAAAGTGTCATGGGGCGTAGGAGTGTGTGCACCATACATGGACATTTTATGCAACAATTATATTAAAAATCTTGTTTACCTTGTTTTTTTACTTACAACCTTATACTTCCCACACAAGTGAATCAGTCAAATAACTGCTTTGTTAAATGCACATTTGATTGCATTTTGTTTGTTTATTTGTTGTTTTCTTTTTTTAATTAGGTCATTTTTTTATTTAGTGTCCCTATACAGTACAGTATTGAAATTTTTAGGTTACTATAAGTAACAACATTGATCGAGATGGAGTGCAAATTGTTTTGTATCACTCAAAATGACCTCGAGTTAGAATAGCCTTTGAGAAAAACTATTATTCTTAGTCGAATTGTGGATTTCTACCCAGCTTTTTGATTGTTTTACATCCAACTCAGTCACATGAAACTCAGCTCTGCAGTCCTTTGTCTCTGACCTGCCTCGACATGAACCCTCATCCGGTCGTCATCAGCAAAAACTGTATTTGTGATTAACCTTGAAGACAGTGCCAAGTTGTTCTTGTACTCATTACACGGGCTCTTCTGTTAGGTTTCTTGTCTGACCAGATTGAGCTTCCTTATAAAATAACAATTGTGCCCTTTCTGTCACTCAGTCACCTGCAAGGCTGTGGGAACAGTGGGCGCTGATGGGGATACTGTACAGCAATCCCATTTGTAGATAACAAGAAATAACATAAAAAATAGAAATATAAAAGGAATGAATAAATAATAAACAAATTAAAAAAAAATCCAATTACCTTTACCCACTTCTTTATCGGGTCACTGGTGCGAGAGGCGGGGGACACCCAGGTAGCAAGTCCATCACAGGGACACAGACAAACAAGGCGATCACTCTCTCACTCATGCCTAGGGACAATTTAGTTACCAATCAGCCTAACATGCACTCACAGAAATGATTCAAGGCATAAGTAATTTTTATGCATTTAAATCTATTAGATTTTATTTAAAAACTCGTATTTTTAATATATATGCATTAAAATAAAATATTATCTTAATAATTTAATCAAATATCAACTGTATTGAATGTAATTAGTTAATACTTACTAACATTGTTTAAATTATTGTTTAAATAATCAAAGATATAAAACAAGATTATATTCTTTAAATTTTATATGATTGGTTTTCATAAAAGTTATGTGAAACAATGTCCTCCACCAGTAGATGGCGGTAATGCCCTTTAAGTTGGTTACTAACTGCCGTAAAACTTGAACAAGAAGAAGAAGAAAAAGCTGTCCTCCATTTTGCATCATCCAAGTTGTTCTTCGTACATGCACGGTAGGCAATCCGTAAACAATCTGATACATCCTAATGTTTTATTACTCCTAAATGTGTCATAATCGTACAGTTATTACAACATATCATCAATATCAATCCATTTATGTAGTTTGTGATTATTTTAGGCATTTTTATCTTGGTCACGTTGCTGGATGTTAGACGAGATGTCTCCAAATGGTTGCAGACCCCTGATCTAGACATTTTAGCTAAACGTTGTTGTTTGTAGGATTTTTTTTTAGCCTGTTGGTCAATGATTTTCATATCTATATAGCTATCTATATATATATAGCAAACTGAGCTATTCAACTGCAATAAAGTAAACTAAAGAACTGAACAAGAATAAAAAAAAATAGGACTCTAATGTGTTAGCTTAGTAACTGCTTTTTACTGGCTTGTATTATAGAATTGAATGGTGGTTGTTGTTTGTCTTATCACTACTATTCTTTTTTTTCCAGATACAGTACCTATTATATTTCTCCTCCTGTCCTGTTCTCTCACCTCATGTGGCAACATAGATTTTGTAAGTACAAGTTTAAGATGTACGCATCAAAATGTAATTACTTTTAATTAACAGTTCATGTGATGTTAAAATGGTTACAATATCAAGTTGAATTGTTTAGAGGAAGCATGTTAAACGTATAAATTATATGATTTATAATGCAAAAAACTCAGACTTACGTCTGATCTTGGACAATGTGTTGTTTTTAAGTTTGTCGTTTTAGGTTTTTAGGAACATTATGCACTTTGAAAAGGAGCTGGCTTTCTTGAATGCCTTTTTTTGTAACACCATGAAAGCTGCTAAACTTCAATAACAAACTCAAGCTGAAAGGCAGCTCATTTTACAGATAAATCTAATTGAGTTTTTCTTTGTCTTAATTCACAGGTACTGTGTGAATGTGGTTTTCTTTTCAGCTGAGCTGAACATCATGAGGTTGCAGTCAACTCTCTGAAGAATAAACGGAAAGGCCAGGAGACGCCAGCGGCCAACAAGGCCAGGAAGGCAGAAGTTAATTTCTGTCCAAACATACCCAGAGGTGAAACAACAGAGAGTATGGAGGCGGTGGCTCTACTGATAGAGGTAAAAAAGAAGAAAAAGGGTGAGGCTGAGATCAAGAAGAAGATGCAACATACCTTCTCAATCAGAAGGCAGGAGGTTCTACAGGAGCCAGCAATTCCAGAGTTCCTAAACAGATGGCCAGCACTCTTTGATGTCAGTGAGGTAAGTCTGAATCTGAAGTGTAATAACTTCATCTATCACTGATATTCTTTTCGAGCTGTTAAAATCAGTATCCTGTCTGAATTGCCTTTTATAGATCAACTTGGAGTTTATGCGACTGACAACTGTACCTCTGACCTCCAAATTCCTTGGAGAACTGGACCGTCAGACAGACAACCTGATCCAGGTTTTCAATGCCAAAGGTGGAACAGCAGGAAGAAAGATCACCGCCATAATGGCTCAGATGTAATGTATGTTATTTATTTACTTATATTTTCTTTTTCTAATCTGATAAGCATATGGATTGTGCTGCTCAGCTGTATGGGAAAGCTCATATGTTAAATATTTGAAAGTTGTTTTTTTTTGGCCCTTTCCAAATTACTGTTTACTAAATGGGCCTAGACCTGTGTGAGCTTTACCTGAGTGGGGTAAAGCAATGTGATGAGCTGGTCAATTAGGGACATGTCAGTGACTTTGTAGGCCTCAGCACATGTTTTAGTGTGTCTCTAACACTGACAGGCATGAATCATGTTGGGTTTTTTTCTTCCTCAGAATGAAGACATCAACGTGAGGCGTGATTGTGTGCTGAGCTGCCTGAGCATCTACCTCAATGAAGACCTGGACACACTGGTTAAAGAATACATGGTATGCCAGCCTACTGTCCTTCGTGCCAGATGTAATTTCCATTCAGATTTGCCACATAACATATGGCGTTCATAAGAATGAGACAGTCAAACATAGGACACATTGACCTTGACCACCAGTAGTTCATCAATGAGTCCAATGGGTTGTTTGTTTAGAATGAGAAATTCCCACAAGGAAAATTTTGGTAGTGCTGTCACTTCGTAGGAAGTAAATCCACTTGGTCCAGTGGAGCCTGAAGATAAAGTGGGCCGGGTCCTGGCACCTAAATGTCCTCATTATGCCCAGGATGACAATTCTCGCCAAAACAACAAGGTGAGGACACAGGCACTTCCTAGTTCTTATGACCTAGCAGCATGTTTTGGATGTATTTATTAAGAAATGCTTTTCAAATAATGTGAGGTCATCTTGATTCTTGGTTCTGATCAACTGGATTCTACTGTGTTTGTTTGGGGGGTATCACTAGGACGCACGTTGTGGACTGTCAACTTATGAACTCCAACGCCTTGAGAACATCGTACAGAAGCAAGCCTTTTTGTCTTCTTTGAAGATATGGCAAGTATGTGAAACTATAACCAATTCAAGACCTATTGGCTGTTGTCCATGTCACTCACTCTCCCTCTCATACTTTGTGTGTCTTCACTAACCCTCACCTTGGTCTCTCCTTTGCTCTGCCCCCTGCTCTTTTAACAATTATGGGGGCTTTTCTGTAGCCATGGCAGTTCGCCACGATCAATTACATGTAGAAGAAACCCTGGTGCTCCCTGTATCTTTCTTTTTGTCATACTCACTAATCTCACTTGTTATCTCCCACCAGTGTCACATCACACATGCATTGAGCATGGGATTTGAAAAAGGTGTCAAATTTGGTCTTAATGGGTTATTGTCTTTTTTTTTTTCACCAAAAATTTGTTTTACAAAGTGTGCAATTTCTGTCTTTCTCCATTAGCATGCCTTGTACTATGTTTAGGATTGCTGTCTATGGAAAGAAACAATGGGATAATTGTTTATTTTTCTCTGTCAAAAGGAAGTCGAGGATCTGAGACAGTCAGCAAAGCCAAACTCACATGTCAAGAGGTAAGTCATAAAGCATTGTACAAAGCATTAACTGTTTTTGCAGTTGGGACAGAATATTGACTAGAAGGGGAGCAGTTTCCAACAGAAAAAAGGTAAAGGGAGAGAGAAGGTTAGGATAGGGAAAGGTAGGTCCTTTCTCTTCCCTGTCATCCTCCCTCCAAACCTCCTCTTACTACTGTCCTCTCTTATATCTCTTATATATGAGCGGAGTAAACAAGAGGTTAGGAGAGAGGAAGTGAGTAGAAAAGGCAGAAGAGAGGGAAAAGAGGTTGGAGAAGTTTGCTTCCTTTCATTTAATCCATTTTCCCTGCATCAATGAACAGTTTATTTGTTTCTTATACCGGTAGTAACTGCCTACGTATTTACAACACTGATCTCTGAACAAACAGGGGTGTTCCTGATTATGTATTTCTATATATCAATGCATTTCTGGAGTCACTGAATCAAATCCCTGCCCAGAGACCTTTCTGGGTAGAGTTTGTATGTTCTCTCCGTGCATGGGTGGGTTTTCTCCGGATACTCCAGCTTCCTCCCACAGACCAAAAACATAAATGTTAGGTTAATTAATAACTCTAAACTGTCCCTAGGTGAGAGTGAGTGGTTGTTTGACTCGTTTGAATCTACCGGTATGTGGCCCAGTGATGGACTTGCGACCTGTCCAGGGTGTACCTCACCCCTTGTACAGTGACTACTGGGTATGGTCACGAGTGATCCCCATGACCCTGAAAGGAAGATGCGGGTATAGATAATGGATGGATGGATTTGTTTGTATTTGGTATTTTGTTAACTGCATTTTTTTATTTTGGCAGGTCAAAGGCTTCAGTGGGAAAAGAGCATTCTCCACGGAAATCCCTTCGTATTAAAGAAGCACAAACCCTCAGTGGTGAATCAACCCATAAACATGTGAGAACAAGACTACTACTGTAAAGGTTCAATTTTTGTTGTAATTGTTGTTGTCACCTTGATAGAAAAGTGCAGAATTTGACAGTAGGCTGTGAATAATCTATTAACAACAACGCAAAATGCATACTTATGACTTTTTCTTTTTTTCCAGGCTTTTTGGAGGTGATCAAAGGTCTTAAGGTCATTGTGACCTTGAACTAGCATCCATCTCATTCTCATGAACGCATATATGCAGCGCTTTAAAGAAATTTATTCAAATGAACACTCACTTGGCCTAAGGATGAGCTGCTTAGATTTTAGTGGTCAAGGTTAGGATCACATAACCAATCATTCTGTTCTCTTTATATTCCAGGACATTGAATCCAGAGAGGCTGAGGCAGACATTGCGGAGAAGACCATGGGCATCTACACTGTCCGAGCAGAGGGTCGTGGTCCTGATGGTCCAGGTAATGGACGCTTTGCTGATGTTGGTGTTGTGCATGCTACATACATGCATGCATGCTACATACATACGTACTACATACATTCATACTACATACATACAGAATACATACATACATGTTACATACATAACACATATATACAGTGCTTTAAAGAAATTTCTTCAAATGAACATTCACTTGGCCTAAGGATGAGCTGCTTAGATTTTAGTGGTCAAGGTTAGGATCACATAACCAATCATTCTGTTCTCTTTATATTCCAGGGCATTGAATCCAGAGAGGCTGAGGCAGACATTGCGGAGAAGACCATGGGCATCTACACTGTCCGAGCAGAGGGTCGTGGTCCTGATGGTCCAGGTAATGGACGCTTTGCTGATGTTGGTGTTGTGCATGCTACATACATACATGCATGCTACATACATACGTACTACATACATTCATACTACATACATACAGAATACATACATACATCCATGCTACATATATGCTACATACATATATACATGCTACATACATATATACTACATACATACATATTACATATATACTACATACATACATATTACATATATACTACATACATACATATTATACATATATACTACATACATACATACATATTACATACATACATATTACATATATACTACATACATATTACATATATGCTACATACATATTACATATATGCTACATGCATACATACATATTACATATATACTACATACATACATACATATTACATATATACTACATAAATACATACATATTACATATATACTACATACATACATACATATTACATATATACTACATACATGCATACATATTACATATATATTACATACATACATATCACATATATATTACATACATACATATTACATATATACTACATACATACATATTACATATATACTACATACATACATATTACATATATACTACATACATATTACATATATGCTACATACATACATACATATTACATATATGCTACATGCATACATACATACATACATATTACATATATACTACATACATACCATACATATTACATATATACTACATACATACATACATATTACATACATACATATTACATATATACTACATACATACATATATACTACATACATACATATTACATATATACTACATACATACATATATACTACATACATACACATATATATATACTACATACATACATATATACTACATACATATTACATATATACTACACGCATACATACATATTACATATATACTACACGCATACATACATATTACATACATACTACACACATACATACATATTACATACATACTACACACATACATAATACATACATACTACATGCTACATACATACATGCTACATAACACATATGCAGTGCTTTAAAGAAATTTCTTCAAATGAACATTCACTTGGCCTAAGGATGAGCTGCTTAGATTTTAGTGGTCAAGGTTAGGATCACATAACCAATCATTCTGTTCTCTTTATATTCCAGGACATTGAATCCAGAGAGGCTGAGGCAGACATTGCGGAGAAGACCATGGGCATCTACACTGTCCGAGCAGAGGGTCGTGGTCCTGATGGTCCAGGTAATGGACGCTTTGCTGATGTTGGAGTTGTGCTGGAAGGTGTGGAAGTCCTCCATAACCTACAGAGTGTCAGCCATGCGTGCGTGATGCTTTATGGACTGATCTATGCACTCAACTTGAGCTATCCGAAAAGCCTGACCCGTACATTCGAGGTGTACCAGAAAATCCTGATGAACCTGGACTCAGCCAAGCTGTCACCAAAAGTACAGACACTGAAACTCAAATTGCCCCAGTGATTTGGCTGGCAATAATGCACATACACAGCTACCTGATTTTTTGTCAGTTTCTCCATCATACAGACTGTTTAAATCCCTTATAGTTTTTGAAGGGTGTGTCAGGAAAATACCTGTTTAATGTTCTTTTTTTTTTCTTTTGATGTTGAAGCACTTAACAGGAAGTGATGTGTGAATGTGGCTGTGTAGGTGAGTTCTTATGTGAGTTCATAGATGGTTGGTTTCTAAAATGTTTTAGCGGGACATATTGTATTACCTCAGCTCAAACCAGATTTTTTTTCTTGAATTGTTTCCAGATTCAGTGGAGTTAAGTGTTACAAAGATTTGTTCTAAAAGGTGCTTAAGTTTCTACAAAATCCACTAAGGTGAAGTCTTTATTTTTTTTACTTGTAATATTTTAGGAAAAGTATGGCCAAAATGGGACCTATGGTCTTGTGAATATGCACAAGTGAAACTTTAATTTTGATATTATAATTTTGTGTATTTAATATGATTTGAAGTTTAATAAAGATGTTGAAAGAACAACAACTGATTGCTTCATTAAGATTGTTGGTATGAATGGAAAGGAATTGCATAAATGTTATGCATTTTGATTAATTTAGTTCATTACATATGCATAAATGACATGTAATTAAAATAAATATATGCTATTTATATTGAATAATAAACCTGATTATTATGCAAATTAAAATAATATTCTTTATGTATTTGAAATAAATACCCTCAAGATTATTCATTTAGAGTAATTATATGTTATTAATTCTGAATACATAAACCTGAGGGTTATGCATTTAAAATAAATAGGCCTTATTACATGAATGAATATGCATCATGTAAGGTTTATTTCATAGGTTTGCCTTAAAATTATCTAATAAAAAGACACGCAATTTTGTCATTTAATAAAATTACATAAATCTTAAAAATTGGGGTTAAATATTTCTGTGAGTGTGCGTGTTTTTGGTCTGTGGACCGAAGTACCCGGCAAAAACTCGCGCATGCACAGAGAGAACATGCAAACTCCACCCAGAAAGGCCTCCTGCCAGGATTTGATCCAGGTTCTTTCTTGCTGACCACGGAGCCACCGTGCTTTCTTGCTGACAACGCCGTGCTGCCCAAATATCCATTCAGGTTTATAAATGGAGTTCATTTGTATGATAACTTATTAATGGGGAAGATTAAGCAGATGTTTGACTGGATCTCTGCTGTAAAGAAGCTTTTCTGACAGCACCAGCCATCTCCTCTGTCACATGTTCCAGCTATAATCACACAACACATTTATTTAGGGAAATTGATAAAAATAAGGGTTTGACTTTTCCCACATCTTCTTTAGGCTTTTTCCTCTTTAGGGGTATCCTCATCTTCTTCTGTCCTCACTCCAACTACCTTCATGTCCTCTCTAAATGCATCCATATATCTCCTCTTTGTCTTTTTCCTGGCAGCTGCATTTTTAACATCCTTCTACCAATATACCCACTGTCCCTCCTCTGGACATGTCCAAACCATCTCAGTCTGGCTCTCTAACTTTATCTCCCAGTTGTTCAACATGTGCTGTACCTCTGATGATCTCATTCCTGATCTTATCCATCCTTGTCACTCCTAAGGAGAACCTCAACATCTTCATTTCTGCCACTTCCAGTTCTTTCTCCTGCCTTTTTGCCAGTGCCAGTCTTTAGACCATACAATATAGCTGGTTTCACCACTGTTTTGAAAACTTTTCCTCTGACCTTTGCTGACACTCTTGTCGCAAATCACTCCTGAAACTTTTCTTCATCCGCTCCATCCTGCCTGGACTCTTTTTCACCTCTTTACCACATTCCCTGTTTTCCTGGACAGCGGACTCTAAATACTTGAATTCTTGCAGAACCTTTGTGACCTCACTGTTCCACCGGCCTGCCTCTCATTCATGTACTCTGTCTTACTAAAGCTGACTTTCATTCCCTTTTAAGTGCATATAGCCACCTCTCCACATTCTCTTCCACCTGTTCCCTGTTCTCACCACGGCATCTGTAAACATTATACATCAGCCACATAATGGATGAAAATTAAACAATTTTGAACACAATAGATTTTGCACATCACAAAATGTTAAAAAATCAAGAAACGTGTGTGTGTGTGTGTGGGGACAACACACACGTTCTCCACTGTGATTATTCATCATGTGGTCTTACAGCTGAGTGCACGCCTGATCTCCCTTGTTCATGTTGTTGCAGACAACCCTAACTATCGCTGTTACACAAAAAATGCACACACATCTGTGGGCTGAACAAGCATGCTAAAAATCCACACCACTCTATTTGTTTTGGACATGCCCCACTGATCATCCTCCCCTCTCATCATCTCCTGTTTTCCAAGTTTCTCCACGTCTTACCCTTCAGCAGTCTCCGCATGTGTCAAAGAATCTGAGCGCTTGTGAAGCCTGTTTTTTGGATCCAGAAAGGCAGATATTTGAAAAGCTTCAAGTCTTGGAGGGGTTAAATCAGATTTGAATTGCAGTGGGCAAGTGCAAGAAGAATTAAAGAAAGGAGTGGATTCAAACAGGGATACTGTATACTAAAACAATTCTTAATAAACATGTTTTTCCCCAATGCAAAATGTGGATTTGTGTTTTCCACAGATTAGCAGCTTGGACTTTGGTTGCATTTCCTCAAGATGTTAAAGTATGTTGAACGACTCTACAGTTAGACTGGCGCTGCATGGTGCAGAATTTCGCTTACACAGCAAAAACAGAGGTTTTAATTCAACTCAGTTAACATATCAAAGTGTAATTTTAACACTAAAATTGTGTTTTTTTTCCTTTCACTAAAGTGTTAACATTGTTTTGTTTTACAAAACATTAGAAGTGCATTCTGTGTTTAAAGTGCGACTAAACCCAAAATTAACTTTTTTTAGCTGATAAACTCCCTAGAATGTGTTTAAAATGTTATCTAGCACTATGGCTGTGTTTATTCTCACATAATTGTGCATATCTGTGTAAATTGGCAATATTTGGCAATATTTGGTCTAAAAATGTGTTTACGGTAGTTCTATGGGTTGAACTGGTGGATTACACCTTAATTTTCTTATTTGTGCAAACGCTCATGTGTGACATGTCTGCTCATGTGTGATGTCACACAGGTGGTTCAAGCAGAGCCAATCCCCTGCAGAGATGAGAAGTGCATACCTTATATGGAAGTGCTGCATTTCACTCCTGACAAGCGGTTTTATTTTTCTTTTCATTTTCATTGTTTTAGGCCTTTGGTTTTGGATGGAATGGGTGGAATAGATAAATACATCTACATGTTTATTCTTTGTTGTTGCTTGGTGTATGTTGTTGGCTAGAGGTTTAATTTGTTTTAGGTTGTTGCAGGTGGAGGCGTGAACAAAAGCACAACTCTACCTCCACCCTTCCTTGTCTCTCGACACGCCCATTTTCAGGGAGATTTTGGAAGGAGGAGTTACCGATCCACAGGGGTTTAGTCGCACTTTAAAGGTTCAGTATGCAGTTTCTGTAGAACTGCAGCACTTAGAAATATTTTCAACAGGCAAAGCATTCTGATCCCTCCCCCTCAGAGCCATATGTGGCTCTGCCCCCTTGTGGTCTGTTGAATTTCAAATTCAAGCTCTGTTTTTATTGGCTGATTCAAATTCAAGCTCTGTTTTTATTGGCTGGTTACAAACTCTGTTTTTATTGGCTGGAAAATGGCGGGTCACCTTTTCTTTTTAGAAATGCTTATTTACCACCTGGAGAAGCAAGGGGACAATATATATATTTTTTTTTTTTCAGAGATTACCTGGCTAACATCAGTCTGTCAGGAGGTAGTGACAGAGTGAAGAAATATGTTCATAAAAAAAGCTACATACTGAAGCTTTAACACAAGTATGCAAGTCACCAAATCAGAAAATTCTTGTAGTCACCTGCAAGGCTACAGAAAGTTAACACTATTTACAGTTACGTTATACGTTCTAAGCAAGCTAAATAATAAAAAAATAAAACATTTTTTCTTATTTTTTATAGAAAAAATGAATTCTCAACACCATAGGAATTAGCACAATAATAAGATCAGTCACAACTTAGACATTTATCAACTCCACCTAAAGTGAATCCAACTCAGTCAAAAGTGTTAACATTCAACTCGCTTGACAGACAACGCTCATGCTTTTTGATCACTACAAGTGTTAAAACAACTCCAAAATCAACTCTAAATTATTAACATTAAAAAAACAACACTAGATTTTACCGTGATAGTATTCTGACTATCCAAAGCAACTAGGGCAGTGTAGATCAAATGTAACATGTTGTTTTAGATGTGATTGCCCCCTAAAATAAATGTAGATTGATCAGTTTCACTTTTTGATTTGAAATTCAAAAAACAATTTATTTATGGTCTCCTTTGTTTCTTTGCAGAAACAAATGTCTTAACATTTCATGGCAATAAAAATAAACCTTGACCTTTAGTCAGCGGTTATAAGCTGAGCAAGTTTAAATTAAATTAGCTTACGTTTTTAGGTTTTCATGTATTTTTGATTCATAAACTGTATTTATTTTAAAAGTTATTGATGTCATTGATCCATATCTGCCTTTTTATTTTCTTTTTAGAGCTTTATTTTTCTCTTTGTTTGGTCAAAAACACAAATATATGGGAGTCGAAGCAGTAATTTAGTTTTTGCTCTACATGTTGGTCAGTCTGTAAATACAAACGTTCATTCAACACGTGATTTATTTTTATTATTCATAGTTATATTTACAGCAGACACGTCGTTATGTAGCTGGGATGGGTCTGGACAGATCCTGCAGTGACTTTAATGTTAACAAAGGTCCGCTAGAAAAAAACACAATTCATTTTCTCATTGTTGCTGCTGTAAAAATGTGTTGATTTATATGATGTCACTGTAAGTTCAACAGAATATGTTTTATTAGATGTTAAAATCACAAGTGTTCCGTTTTTTCTTTTTTTCTAATGCAAATTTTAGGTTAAACTCTTTAAGCTGCTTGGTGTAACACATTTGACGTCGATGGTTAAACATGTTAAAGCAGTTTTACTGGGATCAGTCAACCCATGCAGGTCAAAACAGGCACTTTAGCATTTAAGAGAATAATGAAGTAAGGGATATTTCAGTTATGTGTTATTAAATATGTGGCAGCTTTTCATAGACATTGTTTTTTTTATTTTTGCGTTCTAAAATATGTCAATATTTGCTGTAAAGCATGACAAAAATGTTTTGATTTACTATTTTGGATATTAATTTCCTTTGTGGAAAATAACAAAATGAAATCCATGAGTCAAATTGCTCTTTAGAAACATTTTATTAGTGGGATCCAATTGGCTGACTTCTATATGCATGTCTTTATGTCAAACTGCACAAATAGGGAAGTTGCAAAGCCTCTTACAGTTTTTTTAGTTTTTTTTTATTTCTACTTTACTAAAGATCTAAAAATGTCCAGAGGACCAGACTTAGCTTTTTTAGATTTTTCTACCTGGATTATTGAGCATGCATCAGGGTATTTACTAAAGATCATATTCTTTATACCCAAAGCTGATCTATGATCATGACCAGGCTTGAATCCATCAAAGGCTCCAACACACAGGATCACATTAGTCAAATATCTAATTATTTATGCAGCAACCATCAGTGGTAGGTGCTGGCAGTGTGGAGTTAAGTCTGTTGCATGACAAACCAACATATCCAAACAATAATACATGTACAGATCAAAAGCTTAACATCAGATTCCTGCTTAACCCTGGCCCGCGACTTGGGGAACACATTTTTAATCCATGTTAATGCTGTTATGAAATTGAAAAGCTCCATAGACTCCAGAAAATTAAATGATACCATTTTGACATGGGGAAAAACGTAAAACTCTCCAAATAAATAAAGAGTGTATGTTTGTACACATACTCCATATATAAATACTTGGAAAAAGTCATTGTAGATGAAAAAACAGAGTACGTTTACTCCATGGCATCTCCATATTTTGTCTTCTGGGGTTCTTGTGATGCCTCTAGTTGAGGTACTGAAAAACAAACAAAGAGAAAAAAAAAGAATTAGAGCTGCATTATGTTCTTATATAATCTAGTGTCACCACATTAAAAAAGTATTGTAATAAAAAATAATTCTAAGGCTCAAAATGTTTTTCCTTAACAGAATCCAGTTTTATCATATAATTAATCAACAAGCATCATGAGAGTGATGTATATTCAGTTATTTGTTCACGAGTACGTATTCTCACCTGGTGCTGGTGATCTGTCCGGGACTTTGCCGGTTTCAAGCATCAACCAAAGATCTGAACATTTCTGCGTTTCCCAGCGAGTTATGGCATAACTGCCCAGCGATGACGCCACTGAAAGAGGGAGGTGAGAGTTTCAACAAGGCACCCAGAGGCTGCAGAGACGTACAGTATCCAGCCTACATCTGTTTTTCTGAGGATTTCAAATACCCTAATGATCACCTATGGAAATGAGCAGATTCCACTGAAGGGGATAGGGCAGCTTCTTTTGTAGAGCCTTCTGAACGGCGAACAAACCTGCAAAACCTGCAACCGTAGAAAGCATTTTCGTTTCACACTGGGTCATGTGAAGAAAAGCTCAAATGTACACATTTATTTTTATTGTATCAATGCATGCTTCTTGTTTCTGCTGCACTGTTTTTTCATGTAGCCTATATGTTTCCAAAACGTAATAGGCAAAACATTATGTTTGAAATACTATGCTGGGATGAAAGAAAATCAGACCTGTGCAGTTCTCTTGCACTAGAAAATAGACGTTTTCTTTTCAATAAAAAAAGTTAAATTAGTACCATTTGCTTTTTAGTATCAATTTTTTAAATGTACTGTATACTACTCTTGATGAGCAGTTAATAAACTGCAGACACTGACTGCTACTGCCTGTATGCTTGTATTTTTTTTAAATTTCAGTTATTTGTTCACATTTTCTGATGCCGTCCTTGGCTTATTGGTATGAGTTTTTTCAAGCTTATTTTTTGTTGTTGTTGTATTTCCTCCAAGGTAAAAACAAACTCCCTATGTTAAATTACTGTGCAAAGAAGTTTTGGGGCTGAGATGGTGTAGAGCAGGGGTGCTCATTACGTAGATCGCGATCTACTGGTAGATCTCTGAGGTAGTACTGGTAGATCGCAGCATGACATAAAAAAAATTATTGTCTGTTCAGTGCCCTGAGATTACTTCTTTTGTGAATTGACGCTATATAAATAAACTGAATTGAATTGAATCTTAGAACATCTTTACTCAGCAAACACAACAGTTTAGGTCAAAATACTATAATTTTAAAGCCACAGTACTGTACTATAGTTCATAATTTCTTATCTGGCAACCCGACTGACATGAAAACTACAGCATTTTTCATGTAAACCAGCTTATTTTTTGTTTATTACCCCCAATAAACATTGAAAAATCACTAATGTTTCCACAGGTTGTTTTCGTGTAAACGGGGCCTTATAGTAGGTAGATCACTTTGACTTGATCATTTCAAAAATAGCTCGCATGCTGAAAAAGTCTGAACACCCCTGGTGTAGAGGCAGGGCAGCCGGCTCAGGACCAGAAGGTCCCGGGTTCAATCCCCGGTCACTGCATCTCGTTGTGTCCCTGGGCAAGACACTTAACCTCGAGTTGCTCCCGGTAGGACTGGATGGCGCCTTGCATGGCAGTCTACAGCTACCGGTGTATGAATGTGTGTATGAATGGGTGGATGGCTGGTACTGTGTAGTGCTTTGGGGCCCTTCATAGGGGGCTGGAAAGCGCTATATAAGTAAGCTCCATTTAAAATCATTTCAGGTCTCCTGTTAGGTCAATGTTTCTTTGCAAATTGCAATAAACATGGAGTAGGCCTAATGTGTTTCAGGGTCTGAAAGTGCTGCCTTTCAATAGGTCAAATTGCATATAATAATAATAATTGTCTAAGCTTGTCATCTGCGTATGTTTCCCATACACAGACGAAATTCGTCTCTGCATTTAACCCAACCACCTACCAGGCGGTGCAGTGAGCAGCCATAGAAGGCGCTCGGGGAGCTGGAGAAATAGGTGTGCACTCATAGACACCCCAAGATCTGATCTATAAATAAAAAAAGTACATTTTTCATATTTTTCCCTCTACTAAAACAAAAGTAGTATTTAAAACAATTGTATTTATAATATCTGAGATATAGCTGCCTCACTGAGAAAGTTTAAAATAAACGATTTAGTGCCAATGCAAGAATTCGTGTGCCAGGGGTTTCACGTACGTATACTGTACAGTATTAGGATTACAGCTCCCTCTAGTGGTTCATATAATACGTTTCAGGCATTAGGCATCACATTTAAAGCCACTTTCATAGGCCAAAAGTGTTGTACACTTTTTTTTTAATCCAGAAAGAAACAAAACAGCTAAAAACGCAATAAATAAAAACACAATAAGATACCACAAAAAAAAATCAAAATACTTGGGGATCTTAAAAAAACAAACAAATGACATTATTAGTTATTAAATAATATCCAACACATAATAAAATACATTTAATTTAAAGAACGATTTCTCGTTCTTTATGAATAAAAAAGAACATTACCCAGTAAAAAGATCCCAGTTCCCTTCATAAAGGCTTGAGACTGACAAGCGACGTAACTTTGTAACCCCTGAAAAACAGACAAACGTTTTAAGAACATTTTCTTTATGACTGAGCCTCTGAAATATCACCGGTTATTCTTCTGGTGCATTAGAAAAATGTCAGTGTGTACAGCAGATGAATATCCTCTTCATAAAGTACATGTCCTCTTAGTATCACTTCTTCCGACAAATAAACAAACCAACAACAAAATTCTCACCGGATGTTTTGCCGCGACCGCGTCGTCTACTTTTCTCAAACCGACATTAACCATGCTTTCTAGATTTATAAAGATGAAAATGTATAAATAAAGGTTGAATAAATATGATTCTTAGGAGATTTTAACTCTTGACAGCACCGCACACATACAACTCTTCTGTGTTGTTGTACTGTTATGAAACTTCCGCGTTCAACACAAAACACAACGTGAAGAAGAAGAGTGTTCCGTTTGAAGCGTTAGCGACTATCTATGTTAGCGACACCTAAAGGTAGGAAGGCGGTACTGCAGTATAGCGTAGTGTTAGAAAACTATAATTTAATCTTTATCAGGAAGATCTGCTGAAAGATGGTGTATTTATCCATTTATCAAGTCGTATCAGGTCTTTGCTTCCTGATTTTTTAACATGACTTTTTAATGCTGTTCATCATCTGTATAATTTTTTCCCTTTAGTCCAATTCTGACACTGTTCTAGTCATGTTAAATTTACAAGGATTGTGAAGACAAAAAAGAAACAAGAAAGAG
>JBBPBX010000820.1:39310-57420 GCA_038048925.1 Garcialebias charrua
TATAAAGATGAAAATGTATAAATAAAAGTTGAATAAATATGATTCTTAGGAGATTTTAACTCTTGACAGCACCGCACACATACAACTCTTCTGTGTTGTTGTACTGTTATGAAACTTCCGCGTTCAACACAAAACACAACGTGAAGAAGAAGAGTGTTCCGTTTGAAGCGTTAGCGACTATCTATGTTAGCGACACCTAAAGGTAGGAAGGCGGTACTGCAGTATAGCGTAGTGTTAGAAAACTATAATTTAATCTTTATCAGGAAGATCTGCTGAAAGATGGTGTATTTATCCATTTATCAAGTCGTATCAGGTCTTTGCTTCCTGATTTTTTAACATGACTTTTTAATGCTGTTCATCATCTGTATAATTTTTTCCCTTTAGTCCAATTCTGACACTGTTCTAGTCATGTTAAATTTACAAGGATTTTTTATTTATTTATTTTTTATTTATTAAATTTCATTCATTTCATTAAAACAAAGTCAACAACTCAATAAAATGAAAAACATACAATCAAAATAAAATGAAAGGCAGCAGATGAAGAATAATCTTATAATCTCTGCCCCTTTTTTACCCAAATAAACTCACAACAATGATTTATCAAAGAACAAAATTAATTGCATCACCAAATGTAAGATTACATCAACTTAAACAACTCAAATAAATTCTTATGTTATTTTTCATATTCCTTCAAAAAAATCACTTTTAGCAATCTCTTAAATGTATAACGAGATCTGGCTGTTTTAACATTTTCTTCTAAACCGTTCCACAAACTTATTCCTTGAATTATGGTACACCGTTCCTTCAAACAGGTACGAAAACAAGGTTTCACAAATATTTCTGACCCTTTAAGAAAATAAGTGCTCTCCCTTTTAACAAAATTTACTTGTATATTTACAGGCAATGTATTTTTATTAGCCCTATACATAAAAAGCAAAATGCTATAATCAACCAAGTCATAAAACTTCAATATCTTTAGTTTCTGAAACAATATGTTTGATGGATATCTATAATTTTTTCTTGTAATAACTCTTACTGCTCGTTTTTGTAAAATAAAAATAGGATTTGTAATCGTTTTACATGCCTTACCCCATACTTCAATGCAATAAATTAAATGTGGAACAATTATTGTATTATATAACAAGACCAATGCTTTATCATTTAACAGTTCCCTTACTTTATACAGTATTGCTATTGATTTTGATAATTTTTTTCTTAAACTGTTTATGTGAGGTTTCCATGTCAATTTTTCATCAATGATGACACCCAAGAACTTCACCTCATTAACTCTATGAATCTCAATTCCATCTACTGTAAATGGTGCATCAACATTCCTTTTACTATTACTGAATATCATGTAAAATGTTTTTTCCAAATTTAACGATAATTTATTTAGGTGAAACCAATTTTGTATTTTTACAAATTCTGTCTGTATCTTTTCCAACAATCGTTCAATGTCATTACCCAAACAAAAAAATGTTGTGTCATCGGCAAATAAAACACATTTAAGGAGTTCTGACACATCTACCAAGTCATTCACATATAGATTAAATAACTTGGGTCCAAGTACAGAACCCTGCGGCACTCCACACGTAATGTTACAAAGTTCAGATCTGACATCATTTATCTGAACAAATTGTTTTCTTTCTTTCAAGTAACTATTAACCCATTGTAATGCTGGCCCTCTAATACCATACCTATACAGCTTTTCAAGAAGAATTTTGTGGTCAATAGTATCAAATGCCTTCTTTAGATCAACATAAATACTAACACAACTCTTTTTTTGGTCAACAGCAGTTGTTATTTGTTCCATTAATTCAATAAGAGCCATTGATGTTGAAGTATTAGATCTAAATCCATATTGACTGTTACTTAATATATTCTGTTTAATTATAAATCCGTCCAATCTAGTTGCAAATAACTTCTCCAAAATTTTGGAAAACTGTGGTAACAACGATATTGGTCTATAATTATTTAACACACATTTCTCACCGTTTTTAAAAAGCGGGATTACTTTTGCTATTTTCATATTGTTTGGAAATATTCCTGTTGAGAATGACAGATTACATATATATGTGAATGGCTCAATGACGTAACTTATTATGTTTTTTACCAACCTCATATCCATGTCAACCCAATCTTTTGATTTTTTGTCTGTGAGTTGTTTTACAATATTCATTATTTCTTCTTTGTTAGTTTCTTCGAGAAAAATACTATTTTTACAACTTGTAACTTTGTAATTCACCTCTTTATCTACTATTGGTATTTTAGTAGCCAGACTCGGGCCAACATTCACAAAATAGTTATTAAATTAACTATTATATAGGATTATATAGGATTAACTATTATATAGGATCTTATAGGGATATATAGGATTGGGAAGACAAAAAAGAAACAAGAAAGAGACCAGGGTAAAATAAATATTATTTTACCCTGGTCTCTTTCTTGTTTAATAATAATAATAATAATAATAATAATAATAATAATAATAATAATAATAATAAAAATAATAAATAAAAAAACTTTGGGACAGTGTATCTACAAAGCATATTCTGTAAATAAAATAGTACATTTTAAGAAAAGTGATACAGTTGAATTTAATTAGTAGCTGGTTGTTATATGACACACATTTGCTTTAACACAACAGGACTTTTTCTGGACATGTCCATATAAAATATAGGAATACAGTAATTGTAACAACACCCATATTTTATTTTAAAATGTACTGTGCAAGAAAAAAAAATCATGCATTTAGACAATTATACTGACAGTGAGATACACGATAGAAATCTTGCCACTAATTAGTTTCGTTTATTGTCTTTTATCAACACTTTTTGAATATTCAGCTGTTCCATGCAAAGGTCTGTTCAAGTTCAAATTAGCTCAAAGGGATAAAGTATCATGGTTCAGTTCTGCATAAAAACCTATTAAATTTAGCAGAGTGTAATTTTATCAATTCATATACTCATATACATTTCAACTGGAAATATTGATATTTTTTATACAATATGTGGTATATTCAGATGAATTCCAGATACATTAAGATCGAATAAATACATGGTTGATAAAACATTGAATATTTCCACCAGTTAAAATTTTGGCATTCATTATAATACATGTATAGTGCTTGACTTTCATTAAAAAGTGTTTGAGTTCTTCTTCTTCTAATAATAATAATAATAATAAAATCAACAAAAGTTCCTTATTAATTGATGCTGCACTAATGGTTTTCCTTTATTCGTCAAATATATTTGTGTTTTTGGATTCAAATTTTTTTTTGTTTTAGGAAGGCGTCATCACACTGACCGTAAGGTGGCAGTAGAGACTTCTCTTGGCCAAGTCTGCTGGAATTAAACAAACGAAGAAGAAAATGAAGCTAGCATGAGGTTGGCGGGTTGTTAGTTGCATATGAATGTTGGACGTTTTTGTTTAAAATTTACCAACAAAGAGCCAAATAGAACTTGTTGTCAAAATAAATCAACATCACTCGGACCATTTTCAACAGGGTAAAGGAACGACTTAACTTAAAAACACTTAAATTTTACATTTATTTACTTACTAGCTTGCACGCTAAGTGATACTGAACCAGAGCTAACATTAGCACCGGCTCAGAATCATTCAGCCTGAGTTTACTGGTGATAAAATAAATCTCTGGCTTATTGGTATTTGTTTTGCTTTTGTGTTTTCTCTCCAGATAAGTCAGACACGATTGTCTCAGCGATGCCGTCCATGTTTGGACCCAGCAGCCCTGCAGCTGCTCTCGCAGAAGCTTTGGACAACTCTGCCCGTCTGATTGACAAACACCTGCAGGATGATCGCTGCTTTCCTGATCTGTCCGAGCTGCTCGGCGTCCCTTCACACAGTAAGTCCAGTTATTAGGTTAAACAGCTAGTAGCAGTTTGCATTTGGGCTTCTGTTGTAATTGTTTTTAATACAGACCAACCTCAGTGAGTCACGGGGACTCATTTACAAGAGAGACCTGTTCCAGACAGAACATATAAAGTACAGACAACAATAACCGTAGACAAACAACAATAACCGTAGACAATGACAACAATAAACCACAGTAAAAATGCAGTTAAATTAAGAGTAGTATATAAAACAATGAATCAGGATGCCATAAAACAGGGTGAAATACTAAAAACAACATATTTGCTTTGATTTTTCTTTTGTCATTATCAAATGTTTGAAATCTTAGATATAAGGAGAGACTGTAAGTTAACTTAACTAAATTGCAACCAAGAGCAAATTTATATTGATAATTGTACATGATCCATTAATCATGGTCATAAATATTGTATTGAACACTGGAGAATAAAAATTAACTGTTATATTTGTTGATTTTATTGCAGACATGCCGTCCCTTTCTGGAGTGTCAGATATGGATTACCCTCTCCAAGGACCCGGTTTGCTCAGTGTACCAAACCTCCCAGAACTCAGTGCGGTCCGAAGAGTTCCTCTGCCTCCTGAGCTGGTGGAGCAGTTTGGCCGTATCCTTTCACTCATCATGAAATGCTAATTCAAACCTTTCAGACAGACCCTGACATTTCCATCATACTCAAAAGAAAACTGTTTGTTCACTGCTTCTTATTTTGTTGTTCAGCTTAACCTTCTTTTAGATATGCAGTTTAACTGCATGATGGGAGTTTTTCCTGAGATTTCTCGAGCGTGGCTAACGATTGACAATGATATCTTCATGTGGAATTATGAAGACGGGTGTGTGTTTTTGTTGTCATTAAACAGTATAATAATTGCATTCAGCTGTCTGAAATGCACACACAGGTCACTGAAATATAACTTGTTTTTGCCAAATTGATTTGAGCTATTAAACTTGTACTAATTCTTTACTTTTCTGAGTTGTGTTGTGTTCTTTGCAGAGGGGATGTAGCCTACTTTGATGGCCTAATTGAAACTATTCTAGCTGTGGGTCTTGTTAAACCAAAACAAGGTATGACCAATTAATTATTTAACATTGATCTTTTTTTTTCTTTTTTTTTTAACGAATTGAATTTTTTTTGTTTTTTTTCAGGGATTTTACAGCCACACATTCACTACCTCTTGGTGTTGGCCACTTCTGTGGATGTTGTGATCCTTGGACTCAGCTTCCCAAAGGGCTATGATGGTGAGTCATTCTTTATCATTGCATTTCTTAGCAATTTGAACATAATTTTGTAGAAAGCTGTTTTTGTTTTGTTTTTTCCACAACCTAACAGGATTTTTTTTTACTGTGGTGAACTATGTCATTAAATTTCATCTTGGATAGAAACTGCTAAAACCTAAATGTCTTTATTGTTGTGTAAATTATAGTCAAGCAAATGACTGATAATTGTTGGACAATGCATTGTCACAAAGACTCAATCTTTCTATATAACAGTAGGTTGATGTATTTGACAAAAACTTTTCAAATCTGTGTGTAATCATTTTATTATCATCTAAGTATCTGTTGAGGAAAGTTCATAAATGTTGTCTGTTTTTTTGTTTTAGGACTAAATGACAGCATGGCTGGTGGAATGCAGCTGCTGCCAGACCCTCTGTTCTCAATCCCCACAGACAACACCTACATCCTGTCCATCACCTCCACAGACCTGGGTCGCATCTTCATGGCAGGAAAGGATGGCTGCCTCTATGAGATAGCTTACCAGGCAGAGGCAGGGTGGCTCAGTCAGTGCTGTAGAAAAATAAATCACTCTAAAAGCTCCCTGTCCTTCCTCATCCCCTCTGTGCTCCAGTTCTCTTTTTCTGAAGACGGTGAGAGAAGGAAACACTTGTGTATAGGATGAAACATCACTTATCTGTCTGACCTGCTCCTGAGCATTGTGTTCCCTCTGTTTTCCATAGATCCAATTGTGCAGATTGCAATAGATAATACTCGAAACACACTTTTCACACGTTCTGAGAAAGATGTCCTACAGGTAAAATGCTCATCTGATTAGTAATACATGCAATGACTGTCATGAGTTGACACATTCATTTGGTTTCTTTTTAGGTGTATGACCTGGGCGCTGATGGTCAAGGTATGAGTCGTGTGGCAACAATGTCCCAGAGCTCCATAGTTGCAGCTGCAGGAAACATTACCCGGTATGTCTGTGCTTTAGTGTTTGTGTTTCACGTGTGATGAGCTCTTCTCACTGAAATAATTGCCTTTTTTCAAACTGTTTTTAGGACAATCGATCGTTCTGTCTTCAGACCCATTGTCCAGATCTCTGTCATTGACAGAACAGAGTCCTCAGATTGCCATCTGCTCGCTGTCACTCATGCTGGTAAAAATGAGCAGGCATAACTTATAGGAGTGTGTGAAATATACTGTTTGCATTGTCTGAGGGGGGTGTTTTTGCAGGTGTGCGTCTCTACTTCACCACCACACCTTTTGCACCTCAGCATCAGAAGCACTTTGCAGTTCGCCCAAGCCTGCTTGCCTTAATCCACGTCCGGCTTCCACCAGGGTTTTCTGCTTCTTCCACCGTGCAGAAACCCTCAAAGGTCCACAAGGCTCTACACAGCAAAGGTAAACGAGCAAATCAGAGTCTCATTTTTACTTTTTGAATTTTGTATTGTTTCATTCTGACACATTTCAAATGTTACAGGTGTTCTGCTGATGGCTGCTTCTGAGACAGAAGACAGTGACATTTTGTGGTGCATCAACCATGACTCCTTCCCCTTTAAGAAACCCCTGATGGAGACACAGGTTTGTACAACAGAAGCAGACGGGGAATTGAAAAATTAAAGTCAGGAGGCTTTTTGTGAAACAGTTGGTCCAGAAACAATCTCTGAAACTTATTTCTCGTGTGTTCTGTTGCAGATGATTTCTAATGTCGACGGACACTCTTGGGCACTTAGTGCCATAAACGAAGAAAGGCCTCCGAAGATATTTACTCCACTGAACAAGGACCATATCCCCATCACCGACTCCCCTGTGGTTGTCCAACAACACAATATCCCTCCACAGAAGTTTGTCCTTCTGTCTGCAAAGGTTAAAGTCATAACTCATCATGTTGTCATCTTGTTGTGGCATGAATTCAGTCTTAGACTTTTGGTTGTCCTTTAGGGAAGTCACATCTTTCAGAAACTGCGACCAGTAGACCAGTTTCGTCACCTCCTGGTCAGCTGCGCCGGAGGAGAAAGTGAGGAGATTGAACGCTTCTTCAAGCTGCACAGGGTACCATGCATCATCATTACTGTGATGTTTTATCTTCATATTTTTAATAGGGCTGTAGTGATACAATAATCGCACGATACAATACACGATATTCTGCTCACGATACGATATATATTGCGATATTCAGCAAACGATACAATTCAATACACTTTTGCGATTTTCTGAAATATTTTAGAGAGAGAGAGTGATTTTGGTGACATTTTGTGACTGTTATGGACTTGTATTGAATTAATGTAACTGAAAACTGATTAAAAGCACCAACTACACAATACTTGGCTCTGGTTGGACATGGACACAGACTTAAAGTCGACAGCTGGACAAAATGAATCAAAGAAGTGGTGAGAAAACATGTTTCTTTTAATTGAAACAGTAAAAACTGTAGCTTACATGCATTTGTAAAGTAAATAAAGTGCACCAAGTGCCCTGCTCTGAATAGTTTGAAACCTTTTTAACCTTGACACTTAACATCTGAAGGAATCACTCTAAGTGCTTGGTAAGTAAACAGTAATATGACTTCTCCAAAACAGTCTATAATTCAAGTAATGAAGAACATTTAACTTCATATGCACCCATCTTAGCAGAGCAGCTTAAGGCCTGTAGATAGACCCTGACTAATAAGTGAACTCTAAACAGAAAGTCTACTCTGCAGACCGACAGTTGGATGTTACGATACTTGCGGATGAATATCACTTTTTTTTTTCTAGGAAAGAAAAAATCGATATACAGTATATCGCAAAATCGGTATTACACAGCCCTAATTTTTAATGTATCGTCTTAAACTTGTGCACGGCAGACAAGTATAATTATTAGTAGCATGTCGCCCACACCAACCTGCACGACAAGCTTTGTACACGAGATTAAATCAGGCGTGTTTTCCACATGCACCTGTAATACACGTTTAAATGTTATCCCGTGTGTTCAGGAGGAACAGGCTTGTGGCACAGCACTGATCTTGGCTTGCTCCAGTGCTGCTTCTGACCGAGAGGTCTCACAGTGGGCCACCAGAGCATTCTTCAGGTCAGATGGGGACTTTATTATATTCGTGATCGTTTACATTCTGTGCAAGCTAAAGGCTGTTTTTCCTTTTGTTGTTGGGATTAGATATGGAGGAGAAGCTCAGATGAGATTCCCTGCAGCCATGACAACACCCAGCACTGTTGGACCTGTGATGAGCTCTCCAGCACCTGGTAAGCCTCATATATACGTCTCATGTTGACACAGTTAAATAGGATATGAAACTAATTTGAATGTTTATTTGAATATGTAATAAAAAAGTGATTCAATTCTATCCTCAGGTATTGTACCTCCTGCGTTTGCTACACCTTTCGCACTGATGCAGTCTGGATCTGCCCCGATCACGCCCATGTCAGCCGGCCCAGAGGTGATTTTCTCTGGAAAACACAACGGCATCTGCATCTACTTTGCTCGCATTCTCGGGTAATTAAGTACAGTTTTCCTGGTCAAAGTTTAAATCTGTGGGTGCTTTATAGTTTAGAGCCCTGAAAATTGGTGTTAATGTTTTTTTTTAAAACTTTGTCTCCTTTTCCCATTCACTGCTGTCACAACTTTAACAGAAATATTTGGGACGGAAGCCTCGCTGTAGAGAAAACCATAAGCAGAGGAAATCAGGCCGTCACTATTGTGAGTACCATAACTACATTACATTACAACCCCCCAAAAAAGTTTCTGAAATGAACACAAAGTTTAATCAGTTATTAGTTTAAACCTTTATTCAACAAAAATTAAAACATTATATTGTGTCTTTACTCATCAGCTTTATTGTATAAATCTACAATTTGTTGACATCGACATAATGCAAATCAGAAATTTGTCCAAGTGCTAATTAGCTTAGTTCTGTGTTAGAAAATGTAAGAACCTTTTGAGAAAATATGGCTTATATGTTTATTTAAGCTCTTAAATACATATTATTTTAAGTGTTTATTCTTACTTTTGGTTATTTTTTATCTGCACAGTTGGAAAGCACCCTCAGTTCATTTGAGTTGGAGTTGGTCCTCCTGGAGCTCAAAGGTCTACAGGAGTTCCTTGACAAAAACTCTCAGCTCAGTCCTTCATCTCTCGGTGCTGCAAGGTAAAAGCTCTTCTTCTGCCAGAAATGTTCTACACCGAGTTAGATGGCATGTTTATGCCTTAATAATATGTTTATAACAACACGGTGCTTTTCTGTAGCAGGGTGCAGGAGAACACCTCCTGTCAAGATTTTAGGTCAGAAAGCAGTCTAATGCAGTAGATTACATTTTTTTGTTTCTGTGACACGTCTTCCCACATGAACTCGTGTTCAAACCATTTGCCTTTTTTATTTTTTTTATTTTTTTTTTATAAAGCTGCACCTTCAAAAATATATATATTTTCCAACATCAGCACCAAATTCAGGACTCTTGCTCTCGGATTCAGTGCTTATTTGACAGCTGCAGTCCAAAGAGGTTGTTCCTGTTTCAGACTTTTTCTTTTAATGGACTGGAAATGAAACGTGTCTTCTTTAAAGGACAGTGTTCAAATAGATGTTGACCCTTTTCAGAGTGTTTGTGTACTTGATGTGAACTAAGGGACAAGCTGCAGGTCGTTTTAAAATTAGCAGACTGCTTTATTGCCGCCACATTTGGTTAATATTATTACCAACAGCGTTTAGTGCTGCTAATCTAATCTGCTCCCACATTTTGTCACCTTGTCTTATTTTGTCAGAACAGAATAGTCATTCCTGAGATTACCAGGGCAGCCATTATTATTTAGATGAATAGTTACCGGTACCTGAATGGAAAACAAGAAACAATCGGCAGTTTTCTGAAACGTTCTGACAATTTAAAAGTCACGTCATTTAGAGTGGCTGCTTCTTATAAAAAAATAAAAAAAGGATCCTGGAAGCAGATCTGTTTTTTAAAGGCTGCATATTCTTTCCATTTGAAGGTAAACTAGGAATAAATACATTTTAAGTACGGTAAATATTCTTTGTAGACAGTCTTTTATGCTACATTGTGTGTATTTAATTAACAGCTCTTCTAATCAGAGCTTCACTTTAGACAAAAATGGGGGTGAAGCTGAGTCATAACTAAAAAGATACAAGTGTGTCAATAGGCCTGTCACAATAACACGTTTTGCTGGGCAATTAATTGTCTCGGACAATATTGCAATAAATGATAATATTGTTTGAAATTTGACTAATTAGTAATTATTGCCATATTTAAGAAGAAATTTTGGTTAATTATACTATACCAAAAATAGAAACAAATACAGGAGTGCATAAAATTCTGTAACTTATATTACCAGTACAGTAATAGGTTAGCTTAGTTGCCTGAATTTTCTAAAAAAAATTAATAAAATAAAAATATAGGAACAAATAATTCATCCATCCGTCATCTTTATCTACTTCTTCCTTTATGGGTTACTGGTATCACTGGTGCCCATGTTCAGACATCACTGTGTGTAAAGAGGTGGGGGACATCTGGACAGGTCTCGCTCCAGTCCATCACAGACAAATAATTCAAAATATATAAATATAAAGGTAAACAGACTTCTGTCTACCATACATACGGTATTCACAGTTATTTTTTTAACCGCTTTGCTGTAACATTTGTTACATTTTCAAAACTTGACCTAATGTGAAATATACCGTACAGACTTATCGATTCATATTTAGTAAATCTTTAACAAAATTTCAAAACCTGTGCAAACCTGCACAAAATCTCTTCTGAACTGTAATTTCTAAATCATAAATTGTATCATTTAGAACTGGCTCCAGTCGATGTGTCTCATCTGGCCTCTCCAACCTGTTAAAAAGACAAATTATCGTACATTAAGTTTGTTGTACAACTTGTCTATAAGTTTGAGTATAATAAGTGACAAAACTGTTACCTTTGAGCTTCAGCTGCATCAGAACTTCTCCCATTTGTTGTTTCATGGTGAAGTTGTGGAGCTGCTTTATCGTAAAAAAAAAAAAAGCTACTGTACATGAAGAAATAATTTACGTTGGGGTCCAGCATATTAAAAATAAACCTAAACCCCTCACCTTCCACTGAGCTGTCTGCTTGTAAATCCTTTGTGATATAGCAGGAGATGGAGAGGGGAATCTTTGCAGCCTTTTGTTGCAGAGTTCGCTGGTCGGCTGCTTTCACTTTCATCTTCCACGCATTTTGTCGTATTTCCAAAATACTGTACCTCAATTTTATTTTACACTTCTTGCAAACAACCGTGCTCTTGTTAAGCTCCGTCTCCCTCCAGAACATTGTAGGATCTGAAATTATTTTCAAAGATGAAGAAGCAAGTTGAATCGCTCCTCCTTTATGCTAGCAGGCTCCATTCAGATATAGGGAGCTAGCCAGAACTAAGAATCTAGATTCTTAAACAAAAAAAAAAAAAATCTGTACCCCTAATTGATTTATTGTTTATTGCGACAGGCCTGTGTCATTTTGAGTAAAGTACCTTGTGTGACATGTATGGTATGGAATTCTGTATAAACATCTTGATTATTTTGTTGTTGTTGATGGAAGTAAGTAAGTAAGTAAACTTTATTTATATAGCACCTTTCACAGATATAAAATCACAAAGTGCTTTACAAAAGAAATACACATAATAAAATTATACTAAAATTATACACTCTTAAAACATGCTATACAAAAAGGTTACACATGATAAACTCTAAAACCAATAAGTACAATTAACCATAAGCCTGTTTGAAAAGATAAGTCTTAAGACTTCTCTTAAATGCATCAGTCGACTCGGAGCCGCGCATTGTTAGAGGGAGAGCGTTCCAGAGCCTCGGTGCCACCACCTGAAATGCTCTATCACCACGGGTTTTAAAATGGGTTCTAGGGACCGACAGCAGTAGCTGATTAGAAGACCTCAGAGTTCTAGACTGACAGAGTGGCTTCAAAAGATTGAAAACATATTTGGGAGTCTCACCATGGAGTGCTTTAAAAGTTAAAACCAAAATTTTAAAATGAACCCTAAAATATATCGGAAGCCAGTGGAGAGAGTACAGAACAGGAGTAATATGATCTGTTCTGCGGGTTCCAGTCAAAAGTCTGGCTGCTGCGTTCTGAACTTGGTAAATGGAGCTTATTTATATAGCGCTTTCCAGCCCCCTGTGAGGAGCCCCAAAGCGCTTTACAATACCAGCCATCCACCCATTCATACACACATTCATACACCCGTAGTGGTAGCCTGCCTTGCAAGGCGCCATCCAGACCTACCAGGAGCAACTCGTTCTGAACTGGAACCAGTTAGCCTGGTTAAAACCAGACCCTTGTCCTTCACTTCGCTTCGTACTAGGGTCTGGACTTTCTCCATAGAGAACCGATTCTTGCTGGAGGCGTGGCCTCTGCTGAGGAACAAAACCATTGGATCTTAGAAAAATTTTGAACAGGGAAAAGCATTCTGCTCCCTCCCCCTCAGAGCCATATATGGCTGCTCCCCCGTGGTCTGTTGAACTTGACATCTGCTCCGCCTCCTGCTGCATTTTCTCTCGCTGGCGCTGCATATTCTGTGTTTATATGTTAATAAAACGTTCTAAAAAAATAAAATAAAACCATGGAGCGCTGGTCCAGCACACCAGAAGACCAGAAAATCTGCAGGGACTCGGGCAGCAACGTAAAACCCGAGTTTAATTCTCTCGTGACAACCTGCCATTTCCTCATTCATTTGCACTCAGCGGAGGGAGAGGAGGAGGGAGCGATCACTTGACTTTTGGCAAAAAAAAAAAAAAAACTCCAGATAAGGGATTAACCCATTTAAGCCCAAATTTTTTTCAGTGTTGAAAGGCATATCATTTTATCTGTTGGGTCCTTCTGAATCATGTTATGTATTTATTTTCATCATTCTTTATTTTGATTTGAAGAAAATTGCATTTTTATGACTGGCAACAATTGTTGCCAGTAGTCACACAGCTTGTCACTAGGTCAACTGTCACCTGTTCATAACAGAGAACTAATAATAATATAGTAATAACAAAATAATAATGTAGTCAGAATAAATAATAACAAAAAGTTGGAGCCTGAGGTTCCTCCTGTATAAAATTCCAAACAACAAACAATTTGAAAATTTTTTATTCCTAATTTATTCGTCTGTATTTTGTAACTTTGTAATCAAAACTTCAACGAACAGTGTTTTTTCTTATAACCTCTAATAACACACACATATATATATATATACAGGGAACCCCCGACCTACGTACGAGTTTGGGACCTAAGAACCGTTCGCAGCTCGATCCGTTCGTAGGTAGGGGGTGAAAATTATATTTAAAAAAAAAATTATTCATTCATTCAACCTTTATTTATCATGCTAACGGAGCGCGCGCACACATTTAAGCATGTAAAGTAGTGTACTGTAATGTTAAACATTGCTATTCACATTTACAGAATAAATAAAAATATATTTTCTTACTTTGAGATGGTCAAAGCCGACATCTTAGGTTGCCATGCGTTGATTGTTGTCGGGCCTAGCAGCCCCGCCGGCCGGCCAGTGAACCACCGCAGCCGCTCCAGACCTGTGTTAGCTAGCTGGCTAGCTTCTGCTAGCCAAGCCATGAGCTGGTGTTGGAGCGGCGGCGCGATCAATCTGCAGCTTCTGCTGCTGCCTTGGTGTGTTCACACAGAGCAGCGTTTTGACCTCAAAGCTTCCAGCCTCCATGTAAAGTCAATGGTGGACGCACCTAGGCACCTCCTGGCGTCTGGCGTCAGGTCGCGTGCGTGTTGCGCGTTCTGAGGAGCGTTTTTCCGTGTACGTGAACCGGCGTCGGCTTCCAAGTTCCGCTTCAGCTGAGCTGAAGTTTTCGCGGTTCAAACGTTCAAACGCCGCTCAAATCTACCTGATTGGTTGGTGTGTCAACCAATCAGGGAGAGTCGGGGTGGAGCTATGTGACGCGGAACGAGGGGACGGTTGTGCGCATGCGCAACTGTGTGACGCATTGTTTGTTGGACAGATAGAAAGCGCGAAGTTGTGTACAATGGAGGAGAAACTCATCGTTGCTGTGTGTACCCATCCAGTCCTTTACGACCAGTCAAATGTCCTCTACAGAGACAGAAATAAAAAGCTCGTTGCCTGGCGGAGTGTCAGTGATGAAGTCGGTTTACCGGGTAAGTTTTTAATGGTGAACGTTTCACGTTTAGCCAGTTTAAGCTCTGCTAGCCGTTTTGATTTGATGTTTGTTCATTCATTATAAAAGAACAATACAAGACACTTTCATCAGATACAAGAATACAAGTCGGATAAAATAAATGGAGCACAAAGAAGATGAAATCCTATTATATCTGCCCCTTATTTCACAGTTTGTTCAAACAATCATAACCTTCAAACTACATCACAAATTGGATAAAAATAAGAATGATTTCAGCTATCACAAAGTATAGCCAACACATTTAACGTTTTTCAATGCCTTTGTTTAGTGGAAACATGCAAGAAGAGGTGGAAGAGTCTCCGGGACTAATAAATAAATTGTTTATTTGTTATTTGATTCACAGAAACTATTGACGCAGGTGTGTTGGAGCTGTCTCAAACCGTATCTCCAGTGACAACTCCTGCTCCAGTGAGAACTACTTCTCCTGTCACATCATCCACCACGTCTGTGATGCCAGCACCTTCGTCTGCCCCAGGTGTGACTCTCATCGTGCTTTTTGTGTAGATTTAGTGTCAAAAAACCACAGACACAAATACACACACAACTGATCCAGTGGTGGCAAAATCTCCCCCACTTCAAAACACACCCACACACACAGAACATATGTAAACTCATAAGAACAATTAATTGAAAGCTCATCTAACATTCAACACATGTACTGTGTTCTTTACAGGATCAGCGCAGAAGAGACCCCGTAGGGAGCAGGGACCCATGCAGCGGAAGGATTTTGAACGTGAGGTCCTTCAATTCTTGAATACAAGAAAAGATATGGCTGCCACACTGCCCCCACCACCACCTCCCGCCTGCGAAGTAGAGCGTTTTGTGATGTCGTTGGTAGCTCCCCTGAAACGTATGCCTGCATTACAGCGTGAGAGACTTCAATATAAAATCTACACCATGGTTTATGAGGAGTCCACTGGCGACAGAGTGGGTCCAGTGACATCCCAGGAAGGCTAATATATATATATATATATATATACATATACACTTTGTATATACATATATATATACACTTTGTGTATATATACAGTATATATATATATATACACACATATATATATACACACATATATATATACACACATATACACTTTGTATATATATATATGGATATATATGGATATATAATTTGTTTTTTTTAGATAGCAATGTTTTCTACTTTTAAATAAATGTTTTTTTTTTAGATAGCAATGTTTTCTACTTTTAAATAAATGTGTTTTCTACTTTTAAATAAATGTGTTTTGTACATAGAATTGGTGTGCAAGTCTTTACATGCGTAGGAGAAACTTGCTGGCTGGTGTAAATCTACATAAGAAACTTTACATTTCATGTAGATAGCTTTAATATTGCAGGTTTGTTACTAGCACTTTCTGGCATTTGTATGATTTCATATGAATACAGTGGAACAGGGCAGAAATATACTATTTCTGTAAAATTTTGGTTTTAGTCTGCTATTCATTTTTTGGTCCTTTATGTTAATATTAAATGTTGGCACAAAAGTTTCCCCAAATAACAAATACAGTACTAGTTCAGTACGACTTCAGATAATCATTTTATTACTTACTTAATAAAAAGTAATTATTAGAGATTATATAATGAAATGTAAGTTATATAAGGTATCACCATAAACCGGAAACAGTTGCGTTTCTGTTAATAGTCGTTTATGTATGAATACTTAAGTAAAACTAACCGAAAGACAGAACAGAAATTTATCACACAATTTTCATCTGTAAGTTTTAATGCAATTATACACATTCAACTAATGAAAATGTGGATACGACAGTGTTCACAATGAACGGCGTGTACTTGGTCATATAAAGAACTAAATTAAACAAAAGTAATAAGTATACAGTAACAAGAAACTGTTCAGAATGACTTGGCTCTGCAGGTGATTTGGTGGAACGTAACAGAGCCGTTGCAAGTCAGTGGGGGTGATGGATGACTACTCTGTTTGCTGCCATGCCACTGCTTCTTCTGAGAAGTATCTCATGAATGCCTCTCATGAATGCCTCTCCTCTCAACATCAATGATACGGAACCTGTATTCCAACACGAAAGCTGTTTGCTATGGTCCTGTAGGAGCCCCCAGTAGCAAAAAACCTGCATAGAGAAAGAGTAATTACAATTATTACAGACATGACATTAAACGTACAACATCTGTAATGCACATAATAGAACCTACACACACACACACACCTCTATATGTATACACATTAGGATGTGTGGCCAACATCACTCAGATAGACACAATACTGTATGTATGTACTTATGTACACACTCTTCTGTATAAAGAATAATATGTATTTCTATACCGGTGTATATATATATATATGTGACACAGACAGACATTGGCACTTTTTATCTGTTGTCCCAAAATAGAAAAGAAGAATATGTATTTATATTATATATTATATATATATATATATATATATATATATATATATATATATATAATATATATAATATATATATATATATATATATATATATATATATATATTATATGACAGAAAGAGAGACAGATATTCGCGCTATATTATATTATATATATGCTATATTTATCTGTTGTTGCAAATAACCAACCGGAGACAGATGGCCAAGCGTTCTTCAGCTGGGATCGCGCGCCTGTAGTTGGTGTCCTGGTAGGTGATGCGGGCACCAACACGAGACAGCAGGTCGTCAAACTGGGCACGGGTCAGACGGAAGTACCGCTGAAAGCGCTGCTCGTCCATGCGCAGCTCCTGGATTAAATGGTGAAACTCCCCGAATTCAGAACGCCTCTGAATAGTTTCGTGAACCCAGACACGGCGCCTTGCACGTCTTCGGCGTGCCACTAGCAAGCATAAAGCTGCCTCCACATCATCCGCCATTTTGAGAACAGACGACGAAAACAACAACACATCAGACCGGAAAGAGAATCACGACGCTCCTCCCACACCCCGCCCCCATGACGCCGCTGCCACGAAGCCGCCGCAACACTACAGTTTGGACACCAGGGGGCAGTGCGTCCACTTCCGTGCGTGAGGAGCGTTTTGGAGGTAAAAACGCTTCTCTGTGTGAACACACCATGACATCCACAAAGTTCACAGAGACGTTTCCAGCTCGTAATTAATCCATATGAAGCCATCCTGGTCACCAGTCTTCGGCCGGCTACCGTGTTAGCTCCCGTGTTAGCTTCTGGAGCTAGCCAGGCCAGAGCCAGGCCGGAGGTGTAGCCAGGCCGGCCGGAGGTGTTCGCACGGCGGCCTGGCACGATCGGCGATAAATCCGCTGCTGCTTGAGACATCCACAAAGTTCACAGAGACGTTTCCAGCTAGTAATTAATCCATATGAAGCCATCCTGGTCACCAGTCTTCGTCCAGCTCTCGGCAGCTAACCTAAGATGGCGTCCGGTGTTCTACATTAATTTGTAACCGGAGACCCCAGTGACTGAACCTAAAATAGCGTCCGGTGTTCTACATTAATTTGTGACCGTGTAAACTGAAGACCTACTTCCTGTTGCCAAAAATTGCTCAAAAATGATCAGAAATGATCTTTTTTATCATAATTATTATTTATAAAGCCTTTAAAACAACCAGAGCTGCAACAAAGTGATGTACACATGAAATTAAGAACATTTAAACACAAAAAAAAAAAAAAAAAAAATTTTTTTTTTTTTTTTTAAATTCATATTTTTATTAAATATGATATGTTCGTAGGTCCCGTGGTTCGCAGGTCGATGGGGTCGTAGGTCGGGGGTTACCTGTATATATATATATATATATATATACATATATATATATATATACATATATATATATACATATATATATATATATATATATATATA
>JBBPBX010000820.1:57666-71140 GCA_038048925.1 Garcialebias charrua
CTTACATTCCATAATCTTTTATGGATGTTCTACTCAGTGTGGTACTTCTTGAAACACTCCAAATGTAGTGGCACATCACACTTTTCACACGCAAACGATGTGCGTCCCCCACAGTTTTTGCATTGCTTGTACCTGCTTGTACCTGTCAAACATCACAAACACGATTGTGATATTGCTAAATAACATGCAGCCTTGTGTACCTGTAATAGCACCAGCTGTTCACCATGGCAGTGTTCAGGGCCCAGCTGAAGCATGGCCACCACCACTTCTTGGACCGTATGTTGACTTTGTAGCGGCTGACAAACTGGTCATGCAGGTCCACCATGTGTGTGTTGTAATCCTGGATACACTTGGGCTGTCTGACCTTGTCCATGGTCCGTTTTTGTTTGTTCTATCTCTTTGCCTCAGTTTCGATGAACTCCCTTTCCATGTTTGACACCATAGTGACTATGCTGTTGTCATTCCACCTTACAATCAGCTTCTCTGCCTCAACCAGATATTCAGCATTTCCTCTGGGTGTCTTCTTGAAGGTCTTGGGTTCTGTGAAAGGAACCTTGTGGAGCTGAGCTTGTCGCATCATGCCACAGCTGCCATAGCCTCTCAGGGTCATCTCATCCACCAGGGACAGGGTTATGAAGAGGTTGTCATGGTAAAACTTGACTCCAGGTGGAACTTCAGCTTTCTTTGCCAGGCCAAGAACCACACTTGGTCCCTGACCAAGTCCAGTTTCCACCAGATCTGTGTGGCTTCCTACATATGGCTAGATCATCAACATCTTTTACCTCAGCGAAACACAAGCTAATGTTAGGCTAGCAAAAAAATGATGTTAGCTAGCAAGAGAATGATGTATGGAAGCGAATAAAAATCTTAGACACACAGGCCTTGACTACATAATTTATTTTGCTAGGAAGAGTATCCTTAGAAGACTAAAATAAGACATTGCACATCATTTTACAATTTGAAATAAGAAAATTAGGTGCAATCCTGCAGACAGTGTTTTCCTGTAGTTAGCGACAAGCTATGTGCCCATTGGCAACTTTTGTTGCCACTTACAAAAAGACGCCCATGAACAAAAAAATATTTATCCTAGGTACAATTTTTGTGGAGAGTGTTACTGTAGAGACTTGAAAGATTAAATAATTATAAAAATTTATGGGGGAAAACCATAAGAAATGTTATGAAAATTACCTTTTTCCAGGACGATTTGCATATTCCATGTCTTCAGCCGGATGGCCCAGGAAACATGTGATATCATGCAACAGGAAGCACTTGGAAACATTTTTTTAAATCAAAACCTTTGTCTAAGTTGTCTACTAGTTTATAGGTGGAAAATATTGCATTAATACATTTTAGATTTTTTTACTGAGTGGAAAATGACAGTGATACACTTTGGCAACAATTGTTGCCAGTGGGGCTAAATGGGGGAATTTAATACATTTGTGTCACATATAAAACAGTCCTGCATCGCTTTGCATCGCTTTGAATGAGAACATGCGGCTGCTCGCTGGCTGCGCCCTGGGACAGGTGGGGGCGTGGGTTAGGGGCCAAAAACTCCGCCCCTTCTGTTCTCTGATTGGTCCGGTCAAAAATCAGCCGGAGAAATCGTTGTCTATGGGAGAAGTCCCAGACCCAGCAGTGAAGGGAAATGAGAATTGAGCGGAGCTGCATAGGAATGGCGAGGGCCAGGCTAGGAACCAGTAAACATTTTCAGGCTTGTGACTAAATAAATAAATGTGCGATTTAGATTTTTAAGTCGGTGCAACTAACGCTGATGTGAAATCTAAACATGCTTTATCATTTCTCTTACTTTTGCAAACTTTTTATTCACTGAAATAACTTTATTGAAACATGTCTTCTTTGGTTTTCTGTTGTTTTGTGTTCTTCTTCCCATTAGCTTCAGCTCCCCTGCCAACCTGCAGCAAAGGCTGCTGGGATTTATGCGTCCAGATGGGGCCAGCTCTCAGCAGGTTCAGCAGGAACTTCAGAGGAAATATCACAGTAAGTGTTGAACTCGATGGACCTTACCAAGCTCCGCCCAGAAACGCCCCCTAAGCTCCAAGATGGCTGCCCGTCTCCCAAGCGCAGCTTTGTTGTCAATAGAAAACATGGCGTCGACTGACTGCAGGGTATTTTTGAGTCGAATAGTGTATCATTTCTGCCAGATTCCAACAAAATATCAGCCATGACAATGGACAGGGGAACCAACAAGTTCATGTTATTTTTTTTTGTGGACGTTATCAAGTTGTTTGATCCACGCGATGCCTCCAAACAGCGTGCGCGTCACCGCAAATGCTACCGTCTGATGGGGAAAAACATCAGCTCCTCACACGCTCAGGCTCAGCATTATTACAGCTGTGGACAGGATCACTGATGCCTATTGTCCTGCAAGGCTGGGTAAGTCAGGCATTCATGGTTTTGAGGGTTACTTTTGAAATCAGCGATTTCTATTGTTGGCAAAAGTTTGTGTGCCTTGGTCGCAAAGCTAATGCTAACTGTAATCTCCATTCATTCCTTAAGTGGTTGGTTAGCCGTTGCTGCTTTAGCTGCTAAACACGCCGACAGCGACTTTTGTGAGGGCTAACGAGCTCAGCCGTCTGGTGTGTTAGTTAAAATCCAGCCTTCGTGTCACGATTTTGTGCAGTTTTAGGTGAAATCGACAGTAGAGCTCGTTGTGTTAGCTAGCTCATGTGGAGTTAGCAGAGCTGTTTCTTCCCAACTTCCAGGACGTTCAGTGAACTGTGGCTTTCTCTCATCGTGACCGCGTGTTGTTAACTAGCAGGTTTCAAAAGCAGGTCAACCCTTCTCTGCTGGTGAAAGAAATAATTGTTCAGTTTTGTGGTCGTGCACAAGCTTTGATCCAAGCAAGGCATTCAGTTTCACATATAGGGAAACGGTGAATTTTACTTCCACAAATACGGTCAGGGTACCTGACATCTCCTGTACAGATACCCCACTGACGGTGGAGGAGCATTTTTCCAGCCCTGACGCAGAGAAAATCTGCACGTATGCTAGCTAGCAATGTAAGTAGCATGTGGTGCCGGTCTCACAAACGCTACCGTAGCGTTTGTTTTGTGAGACCGGCACGCACGTGGAAGCTGCGCTGTGACGTGTTATGGGCATTAGCCAATGAAACGCGGCCCTGTGGGCGGAGCTTGGTAAGGTCCATATTTGGTGATTATATAAAAACTGCAAACAAGGAAGGGCTTATTTTGTATCCAGCACTTTACACTAAAAACTCTGTATTTAATCATTAAAGTTAAAGTGACTCTTGTTTTTGTACCTTAGTGTTTTTGTTTGTTTGTTTGTTTTAGCCAAGGCTCAGGTCTATGAGAAAGTGTCCCTGCAGGGTATCCAGCAGTTAGTGCATCGCTCGTATCAAACTCTGGCGCTGTGGAAGCTCCTCTCTGATCATCAGTTCAGCCTCATTATGTCGGAGCTGCCGAAGGTACTTTTGCATTGCAAACAGATGCTCGTACGTTTGTGCAGAAACTCGTAATTTATCCAAAAACCTGCTGCTCCAGGAGTGCTCACTACGTATTCAACCACTTTTTACAGGAGTTTCAAGAGCAGATTAAGGGGGCAAGTTTTAAGGACGTAGTGATCCGCGGCAGGGAATTATCCGGAGCGCTCATCACCGGGCTTATTAATGCCTACATCAAAGATAATGCCTCTGTGGACGCCATCAGCAATCACCTGAGGGACCTCTGTCCGCTGCTGTACAGCGGCGATGACAGCACTTGCTCCAAGGTGCACACTCATCCAAAGTGCATTGTATACATAAATTTATCACAGCCTTATTGATGTCACCTTTGTATTCTTATTTAATGTGATCTTTTGTGTCTTGTATTTTTGCCCACGCTAGTTTTCAAGACCATTTTAGGCGCAACAAAGTCTTGCACTCACGAGATATCGATCAGCTCGTATTGATTTATGTCTCCGTAAAGTGAATTTGATTTTGTCCCCCCACTTAGGCTAATGAGTTGCTGCAGAGCTCCAAGCAGATCCAGAACAAGGGCGATAAAGAGAGAACACTGAGGGAGTCTCTGCGACTCTACCAGCAGATCAGCCAGCACACAGACCTGCCGCTTGTCTGCTCCCAGTACAGACAAGGTAAAACCAGAAGGCACTGCCACCGTTTGTATTGTCGGCACGTTACGCTTACTGGTGCTGTTTGACTTTGCAGTGCGTTTTTACGAGGGAATTCTGGAGTTGTGTCTCACAGCGGCAGACAAAAAGGACCCGCAGAGGCTAGGACCCCACTTCTATAAGAATGGAGAGCCAGAGGAGGACAAAGTGGGGCAGCAGGCCTTTCAGGAAAGGTAACGTCAACAGGAAGTAAAATAATCTTCCTCCAAGTTGACTGTTTTAAAATAACAACTTGTTTTTCAGACTTTCTTGTTATAAGTGCATCACGGACACGATGCAGGAGTTGGTGAACCAGAGCAAGGCTGCTCCTCAGTCCCCCAGCGTCCCTAAGCAGCCTGGGCCTCCTGTCATGACCCCTGACCCCAACATGCTCAGCAATGAAGAAGCCACGGCGCATGTGAGTTTCAAAAAAGGACAACTGATGCTAATTTCCTCCCACTGCTCTGTGCATAATCTGCATTTCTAATGATTATCTGTCATCCCTCTGTAGTTTGAGCAGATGCTTGGTTTGGCCCAGAGGTCTCAGGACGAGCTGTTTCACATCGCCCTGTACAACTGGCTCATTCAGGCTGACCTGACTGACAAGCTGCTGGAGGTACAGTATTCTGTTCATGTGTAATACTTCCCTCCAGACCTACATTTCAGTACAGTGTAGTTTATAAAGCTGGGAAGGAATTTACAGTATTTGTATTTCATGTCTGCACAACACTAAAAATGTCTCCACTGTGTCTTTTCCATAACTGTTGTATTGACCAGTTTACCTGCAAGCGTGCCGTGTCATAGTAGTGTCCCAGAGGAGAAAAAAAAACAATATATCTAGAGAGTTTTCAGGCTCTTTGTGTCTCCTGGAGTTTTTATAAAAAGGGTTATGTATTTGGCTGGTTGCAGTTTTTAGACTTTTGTCTATAAACTTAGTTAAATTGCTCGAACTGAATATTTAAGTACTAAGCTGCCTTTTACACTCTTATACCCACATGTTGCACCAGCTGTTATTAAATTAGGTGACATAGTAGTCTTGTTTATCACAGGATTTAGGGGACCACGCCCCCCGCTATAAGTGAAAAACCGCAAAGTAGGGATACAGTAGTCCAAGTTCAAGTTTCACTCCCAATCTCCCTCCTTGTGCAAATAAACAACTTAAATCCATGCAGCATCGGTTGTTGATTTAACATATTACACTATTTAAATTTAAGTTGAAGAGAAGCGCAGAAGGACAGCAAGCCTGATCTGCATCCACATGATTGGGCGGCCGTGGTGTAGTGGTAATGGCAGTCGTCTCCCGATCGGAAAGTTGGCGGTTCGACTCCCGGGACCCGCACCATGTGTCGTTGTGTCCTTGGGCAAGACACTTAACCCTGAGTTGCTCCCGGTAGGACTGGAAAGCACCTTGCATGGTAGTCTGCCACCACCGGTTTATGAATGTGTGTAGCATTCAATATATGTGTAGCACTTTGAGATTTTCAGTAATGAAAAGTGCGTTATAAACTGAATTAATTATTAATTATTAATTATAAAGGGTTAACCCTTCACGCAGCTGATGCAGCACAGAGCAGGAATGTACTTCTTGATCGTTACACTGTAACAATAATAATAATAATAATGAATTCCATTTATAATGCACTTTTCATTAATAAAAATCTCAAAGTGCTACAAAGTGTAACAAAGCAAAGATCAAAATAAAACAAGTGATAAAATCAAATAAAATCAATAATAATATTGACTAAGATCAAAGATAAAATCATGTGGATGCAGATCAGGCTTGCTTAAATAATAAATAAAATAAAACAAGGGATAAAATCAAGTAAAATCAATAATGATATCAGCTAAGATCAAAGATAAAATCATGTGGACATAGAAGAACAACTGAACATAGAAGTTCTAAAATAATTAAAAGTAACTTTTAACATTTATATATTGTGATTATGACAATTTTACGATGTGACGTACTTTGACTTTTAATTTGGAAGACGAGTCGATCGATGCAACTGGACAGCAAAGGGTTAACCCTTCACAAAGCTGCTTCAGCTGGAGCAGAAATGTTTGGGTGGCAGAGAGCGGAGATCATGACCACATTGCTGCAGGAGAGAGCTTCTCCCTGCACCTGTGGGCTGCACAATGGTGCAGCTGGTGTCGCATCATTCAAAATAAATTATTTTAAATAAACAATCCATGCCGCTCATCCATCAATCAGCCATTTGTGTGTCATGTCCAATCTTACTTTGAAAAACCACGAAAGGGCGAGTCCGTGAAAGTCAAACCGCTAAATAGTTAGGGACTACTGTACTGTACTATGAAAGCTATAAAAAAACAAGCTGTCAACTTTGCATTTTAGATTTTGTTTTACTCACATTAAATACGTTCTATTCCATGTTATCTGAATTTGGCTTCCCCACTCGGCCTTGAATCGGCCAGCTATCTCAACTTCTGGTTGTTTATGTGATGAACGAGAAGCTCTGCCACCCCCATCGCTCCCCTCCTGAGGACTTCTTGGGAGCTGTGTCAGAGTTGAGCCGGCTGAAAGACACTGCCACCTCTTATCAGCACTATGGAACTCTGGCAGTTTCCACGGTCAACTCACTGTCCTCGTCGTCCTCATGCATAGGCCTGTCACAATAAACAATAAATCAATTAAAGGGGACCACACATGCAAAATTCACTTTTTAATGTTTTTTTACTAAACTTTGGGTATTTACTTCATAAAAAAACAGTCCTTGTGCCAAAAAAATGCACCCAGTGGTTTATTTACTCTAAGTAGATTTATTTATTTTTGATAAATACACCAGGATTCACACTTCCTGCATTTATTGACGTCACAAGCCGCCAGCCAATCAGATCAAACCTGAGTCCAGCCCCTCACCTAGCAACCCCTGGTTAGGCTCAACCCACTTCTGTATTAAACACATGACTGTTGTTTTTCATGATTTCATCTCATCTTTTGTTTATATGTTCTTAATTTCATGTGTACAGCACTTTGTTGCAGCTGTGTTTTTTTAAATGGCTTTATAAATAAAGTATAATTGTTATTTTTATGTTTTAGTTCAATTTTTAGTGTATTTGCGATCGCTGCCAACGCGCAGCCGGCAAAAATTAAACGAGCGGACCACAGGCGGAAGGACCGGGTTCGACGGGACCCTCTTCCGGCGCGATGGAGCGGAGCTTCAACTGTACAGCCTTGCAGCAGCCTCGCAGCAGGCTCGCAGCAAGAGGACCTTCTCCTTACAGATTAATTTACGGGAGACACTTGGTGAACTTTGTGTTGTCTTCACTGGAACAGCGATAACTCCCAAAATCTCCGCGTGCTTCACGAGCGGAGCTGGCGAAAACCGGAAGAGGAACAAGCTAACATTAGCTTCGGATTCGGGTGGTCTAATGCTAAAAGGAGCAGCAAACTGCGGCGCGCTCAGACGGGTTTCGGTAAGTTATCTTAAGCTAACACTAACAGTAAGTCAAATGAGTAATAAAAAAAGAGCTAATTTTAAAACAACAACACATTACAGATACTGGCTGTTACAGAGGGCGTGAACAGATCGTTGAAGGGCGTGGACTTCAAGAAACCGGTCGTTCAAAACGAAAGTTAAAAATGGCAGAATTAAAAAGGGTATAATTGATTATCTAATAATTATTTTGTGCATTAAATTGAAGGAATAGGGTCTGGATATCCCACAGAAATACCATAAAAATTTAAAAAATACATCTGAGGTCCCCTTTAATCGCATGATAAATTAAAATTATCAACCTCATTTTCATTTATCATCTTTATTGTTTCTTCGTGTCTCTCTCTCTGAAGACACTGGATGACAAAAAACTCAACTCCAGTGCTTTCTTCACTGACCCCTCCCTTTCTCTTTTCTCTTTAAAATCCATTTTAACCGTCCAAAATCATGTTTTTGGATTATTAAAAGCAGCTAAGCTGAGAAGCTAAGCTACGAGCTAACAGGCTAACCTCGGGAAAATACCTCCGTCTTGTCAAAGCTCCAAAATTCACGGTTGAAACACGTGCCTTCATGTAAAAAGTTTTTTCTCTGCAAAAAGAAGCAGAGAACTTTTTTTCTACTGTTTTTTTTATTTATTTTTATTAAAAGCCTTGTGTGACAAATGCTATGATAAAGAGCTCAAACCACACCGAGCGTCCCGCCTTTTTGAGAACTGAAGAGAGACAGCCCATGTTACGTCAAGGGGCCTCCCTCCCATTTTTTCTTAAAGAGACACGTTGCTCGCTCCCTCACTATCCATCCTTTGGTTCAGTCTTATACTGACATCCGATGGTCGAAAATAGGTACTACACGTAAAACAAGTTAACCAACATTTCTTCTTAAATTTGACAATAATTACTCATTATTGTCAAATTTCAAACAATATTATCGTTTATCACAATAATTTCTGAGCCAATTAATCGCCCAGTAAAATTTGTTATTGTGACAAGCCTACTCAAGCATAAATGTATGAAATGTGTTATGATGTCATCAGTCTGTTGCTGTTTTATGTGCTGAGGTAATTTTTTTTGCAACTTTCATACTGTGTCCCGTAGGACAGACGCAGTGCGAGATTTGATTTTTTTACACCTCCCTTCCCCCTCGTGTTTATTTTTCCTGATCTGAAAATAAGGCAGTGCCTCCCGAGGCCGGCGGCCTCAGTCACCTCCGTCTCCCCATGTCAGTTGTTTATGTTCTCTTGAACTTGTAATTTTGTTGTGCTTCGGTGCAACAGCAATAAAGCTGATTCTGATAAGATTTTTTTAAATTCTAATTTGTTTCCTGGTTTCTCATTTTTCAGGTGAATTCTCCGTATCTTGAAGAGCATCTGATGCATATGATCAAACAGGACCAGAGTAAAGTTCATAACATGGACCTCCTGTGGCGCTACTACGAAAAGAATCGTAACTTTGGGAAAGCGGCTCACGTACTGGCCCGCCTCGCTGACATGCACAGGTTTAAACACGAGAGTTTATAGTAAATTGATATGGACCAATCACCAGAACTGCTTCTTATTTATACGTGCATGTATGTATGTTTTCTGCTCCTGCAGCACTGAGATCTCTCTGAAGCAGCGCTTGGAGTACATCGCTCGAGCCATCCTGTCCGCAAAGAGTTCCTCCAGCATATCCGCTCAGGCGTCTGACGGAGAATTCCTTCACGAACTCGAGGAAAAGATGGAGGTGCTTGAGCTGATTGGTGACGATTGAGAGAAATCAGAGGGTTTTTACGGAAGGGTATTGCTGTCATCCATGAAATATTTTTTGAGCTTATGTAGTAAAAACGTGATACGTATGTAGTAAAAACGTGATACGTATGTAGTAAAAACGTGATACGTATGTAGTAAAAACGTGATACGTATGTAGTAAAAACGTGATACGTATGTAGTAAAAACGTGATACGTATGTAGTAAAAACGTGATACATATGTAGTAATAACGTGATGTTATGTAGTAATAACGTGATGTTATGTAGTAATAACGTGATGTTATGTAGTAAAAACGTGATATGTAGTACAAACGTGATACGTATTTAGTAAAAACGTGATAGTATGTAGTAAAAATGTGATATGTACGGTAGTAAAAACATGATAGTATGTAGTAAAAACGTGGGAAGTATGTAATAAAAACGTGGTATTTTGTAGTAAAAACATGGTATTTTGTAGTAAAAACGTGATACGTATTTTAGTAATAACGTGATATTATGTAGTAAAAACTAGCCTGGTTGTAACCAGACCCTTGTCCTTTACTTCGCTTTGGACTAGGGTCTGGCATTCTTCCCATTGAAAACGATTTCTCCTGGAGATTTTTGAATGGACCAATCAGAGAACAGAAGGTGGAGTTTTGTTAGTTTAGCCTGGCGAGGTCCAGGCTATTCAGATAAATAGCTCAGAAACCACTCGGTGGATATTTTTTCTGCCACCAGTGTGTAATTATATGGCTCTAATTTACTGACTGTTGGCCTAGATAAAACATTTGAGATAAAATTCGATTTTTTATCATTTATTTTCGTAGCGCACCCGAGGCTGTTTGGAAAATGTCAAACCGAAACTATTTAAATCCAGCAGATTTGACCATTTCGTGAATTGATTTAGGAACTGTTAAGCTCAGGAACACTTCTGATATAACGTCAGCTAAGAAATATATTTTTTATCAGCAGAGAAATAATAGTTTTTTACCTTGTTTTGATGAAAATTCCTTCGTGGCGGCAGCCATTTTGAATGACGACGTCAGTCGACATCGTTCAAAACTCCGCCTTCTGCTCTCTGATTGCTCAGGAACACTTCTGATATAACGTCAGCTAAAAAATATATTTTTTATCAGCAGAGAAATAATAGTTTTTTACCTTGTTTTGATGAAAATTCCTTCGTGGCGGCAGCCATTTTGAATGACGACGTCAGTCGACGTCGTTCAAAACTCCGCCTTCTGCTCTCTGATTGGTCCGGTCAAAAATCGGCCGGAGAAATCGTTGTCTATGGGAGGAATCCCAGACTGTGCAGTGAAGGGAAATGAGAATTGAGCGGAGCTGTGCAGGAAGGCGAGGGCCAGGCTAAGTAAAAACGTGATATTATGTATTAAAAACGTGATACGTATGTAGTAAAAACGTGATACGTATGTAATAAAAACGTGATACATATGTAGTAATAACGTGATATTATGTAGTAAAAACGTGATATGTAGTAAAAACGTGATATTATGTTGTACAAACGTGATACGTATGTAGTAAAAACGTGATAGTATGTAGTAAAAACGTGATATTATGTAGTAAAAACGTGATAGTATGTAGTAAAAACGTGATAGTATGTAGTAAAAACGTGATAGTATGTAGTAAAAAAACGTGATAGTATGTAGTAAAAACGTGATAGTATGTAGTAAAAACGTGATAGTATGTAGTAAAAACGTGGTAAGTATGTAGTAAAAACGTGGTATTTTGTAGTAAAAACGTGTTATTTTGTAGTAAAAACGTGATATTATGTAGTAAAAACGTGATACGTATGTAGTAAAAACGTGATATTATGTACCCTGATATTATGTAGTAAAAACGTGATAATAGCATATCACGTTTTTACTACATAATATCACGTTTTTACTACATAATATCATGTTTTTACTATATAATATCACGTTTTTACTACATAATATCAAGTTTTTACTACATAATATCACGTTATTACTACATACGTTTCACGTTTTTACTACATAAGCTCAAAAAGTATTATTTCATGGATGACAGCAATACCTTTCCGTAGGTTTTCCGTTGCTTGTGTATAAACCTTTATTTTCCTTCACTCTCTTCTAGCTTGTGCGTATTCAAGTGCAGATCCAGGAAACGCTACTCAGACAGTACTCCCATCATCCCTCGGTGAAAAATGCCATCTCCCAGCTTGACTCTGAGCTCATGGACATTACAAAAGTAACTTGCTACACCAGAATTGGTTTAAAAGTATTTGTTTTCACAGTGAATGCAGGATGTTTACAAGTGTGGCTTGTTTGTTGTGCAGCTCTATGGAGAATTTGCCGACCATTTTAAATTGTCTGAGTGCAAGCTGGCCATCATTCACTGCGCGGGGCACTCTGATCCAATCCTGGTTCACTCGCTGTGGCAGGAAATCTTGGAAAAAGGTGAGAACATGAGCATCCTGCAAGACGTTGCCCTCTTCCTGCTTTGTTTACGTGTCTGTCTTGTCTTTCAGAGTTGGCGGACAGCGTGGCCATGAGCCCAGCAGACAGGATGAGGTCTCTGAATCTGAAACTGGTATCACTCGGGAAGTTGTATGCTGGAACGCCACGATATTTCCCTCTTGGTACGCTTTTATCATCACTCCGCTTTAGCCTTGTGATGTTTATTAAACTTGTTTTTTTACAGTTTTGTAAACAGTAATATAATTAGGCCTCCTTTTTGACTAATTTATATATCTCTGGGGTGCAGGTCTGTTTAAGCCAAACAGCGGCTCCTGCTCCTAATTATACTCCTTTTACGGCCGGCGAGTTCAAACTTGTCCTGTCTGTGGAGACATACATTCATTTTAGATACATCCTCGGTGCTTGCGTGTGTGCACGCCATGATGAGTGTGCAGTGTTAACAAGTGCTGACGTGGTTGCAGAGTTCCTGGTAAAGTTCCTGGAGCAGGAAGTTTGCCGTCTGAACTGGGACGTGGGATTTGTCACGTGCACCATGCTGGAGATCGGTGTTCAGCTGCCCCGTCTTCTGGAGGTTTATGATCAGCTCTTCAAATCTCGGGTACACGTATCACTTTGTTTTGTACTAAACACGAATGAGTATGAGCTAAATATTCTTACACCAGCAAAATGACTTGTCTTTAGGACCCCTGCTGGCAGCGACTGAGGAAACCTCTACATTTGGTGGAGTGCATCCTCGTGCTTCTTTCAGGATACGTTGACGACCCCAGCAGAGTGCCAACCTATGACAGGTGAGCTCTGCGGGTTTAGCCGCTGGCCTGTAGTAGGCGTCGATTAAGAAAAAGTCAAGATTTTTTGTGATGCTTTTTAAATTTGAGCTACTTTTTTTATCGACTGAAAGAATCTTGAGCTAAACAAAGTTCTGGGAAGAACTTTTGACCCCTAGACCTTAATGGAAATGTAGACGATCCATCAAATTTTTTTGCTCTGATAAAATTCATAAATCAAAGGGCTTCATTTTCTGGGTGCTGCTGGTTGAAAATCTCATTTTAAATGTACAGCAGCAAAATCATTTGACTTTGAAATGCATTTTTGTTTTTTTTCTTTATTGCAGCTTAATTGTCACATTTTAGTTATCAATGCTATTTACAACCACACACACACACAAAAAAGCATTAACGCTTAAATACTAGGGATGCACAATTTTGGATTTTTGGCCGATGTCCGATATGTTAAAACTTATTTGGCTGATACCAATACATGTACCGATATTTTTTCCCTAGACCTACTTACAGAAATTGCATACCGTAGCTTTTTCTGCTGTGGAATTAAAATACTACATTATTCTGAATGGTCTTTGTCAATTTGGTCTGCTACCAAATGGTAGAGGCCAAAGTTTAATGTCTTATTTAGCGCCTTTATATATACATACATACATTATATATACATATATATATATATATATATATATATATATATATACATTATTTAGCGCCTTTATATATACACACACACGCATATACTGTATATACAGTATACAGTATAGGGTGTTTAATAGGGATGCACAATATTATCGGCATGTATCGGTATCGGACGATATTGATAAAGTTAAATATCAAACATCAGCCATTCCATCATAATAACTCACCAATATAAAAGGTGCCATATATACCGGTATATGTATATATACCGGTATGTATGTATGTATGTATATATA